>JANHFL010003702.1:85217-102250 GCA_032468155.1 Oxyrhabdium leporinum | reverse complement strand
TGCATCCAGTTTTGGTCACCACATTACAAAAAAGATGTTGAGACTTTGGAAAAAGTGCAAAGAAGAGCAACTAAGATAATTAAGGGCCTGGGAACAAAAACATGAAGAACAGTTGCAGGAATTCTGTATGGCCAATCTAGAGAAAAGAAGGACTAGGGGTTACATGATAGCAGTGTTTGAGGGGTTGCCACAAAGAAGAGGGGATCAGCTTATTTTCCAAAGCACCAGAAGGCAAAACAAGAAACAATGGATGGAAACTAATCGAGAGATTTAAGGAGAAACTTCCCAACAGTGAGGACAATTAACCAATAGAACAGCTTGCCTTCAGAAATTGTAGATCCTTCCATCATTGGGAGGTTTTTAAGAAAAGGTTGGACAGCAACCTGAAATGGTATAGGATCTGCTTGAGCAGGAGTTGAACTAGAAGACCTCCAAGGTTCCTTCCAATTCTATTCTGATTGATTGATTGACCTTCTGACAGGCAATGTCAATGGGGAAGCCAGATTCACTTAACAATTGTGTTACTAACTTAACAAGTGCAGGGATTCACTTAACAACTGTGGTGAGAAAGGTCATAAAATGGACCAAACTTAACAACTGTCTTGCTTAGCAACAGAAACGTTGGCCTCAGTTATGCTCATAAGTCAAGGACTGCCTGTATAGCCTTTGCCTTAAAATGATATTACCTCTTTTTAATTGGGTGAGAACTCTTCATTTTAGGGCTTTGTTTCATCTGCTCTTCATCTGAGCATATGGCCTACTAACCAACAGTAGGCCACTTAGCTTTGTATGAGCTACATAAGATATGGGAGGAAAAGGAAAGATGATCTGTAACAGATGCCGAGGACAACAAAGAGAAGTGACCAAACAAAGGAGAGTAAAATCCATCCATGCCAGTTAAGTATTAAGATTAAAAAATTACATGAATATTTTGCAAAGATCTAAACAGTAATGCAGTTCAGCCCTATGCTTACACCAAAATAAAACAATAGAGTTGGTTTAATCCACAGTAAATGCATGTAGAACTTACATTTGACTTACGTTACTTAGGTAAGATATTGCAAGGTAACTATTTATTTATTTAAATGTCAAAAACGAGAACAAGAATAAAATAATTTTAGAAAGTTCCTACGTTTTTATGGTGTGAGTATGAGGCCAAAATGAGTGCATATTCTCAATACCACCAATAATAATGAAAGATGCATGAACATACAGCATTTGAGTATATAGTGAAGTGTTCATGGGCATTTGATGTTTATGGAAACCATGGGCACATTTAAATGTTTTTGGATTGCATCCAATATATGAAACATATTCCAGGAAAGCAGATCTGTGTTATATCCATTTCTAAGACATGCATTGTTAGTATACTGGTTTGCTTCGACAGCCATTTTGAGTTATGATACCATCACTGTCTTAGCATTTCCATCCTTGCTGTAATGTTTGCTGAATATTTAATTACAACAAAGAGCAGGAATATTACACTGCCTTATAAACAGCAAGTCATACATGGAAGATCATTGCTTCTTAGTAAAATAGCTATGCTTGCAAGTTAAAAATATTTTGCAGTCTAAAGCAACTTACTTAGTAGCTGGATCTATACATATTGTGTTTCGTTTGTAAAATAAAACAATGCTGGTTTTTTTATTTTACTGTTGGTGGTACTGACCTCTAAGACCTTTTTTTGTGTTGTGATGTCATTCCCCCCCCCCCCCAATTATCCACTAGAAATAAAACATTTTACTACTTAGTTAGAGTTAGTTAGAGTTTAGGCAAGTGGTGAGTTTTTGTTTTTTAACTAATTTTGTGTTTCATAACTTATGCGGATGATTTTTTTAGCCTTCAACTAAGTAGTATGCGATATAGTGGGTATGTTTTTATCAATAATGTATATTATTTATTTTGTAGCTTTTATTACCGTAACCACTGAATATGCAGTACTTGATATGTAATACAAAATATTTTAAAATAAGTAAATAATGCATGACATTTTTTTCTCTGAGCAGTGCAGATTTTTTTTTCTCTACACATGCTATCTTCTCTCTCCCTGTTAATTCAAGCAAGGTCACCCCTGAGTTTCAAAATAATTTATTCTTGAATTAAAGAAGGTGTTAAGAGAACTGACCCAAATAAAGAACTATTCCCTAAACAAAAGGCTCTTAAGTTGAAGGCTATTAAAGAAATTTGGATTTCTACAAAGGAGCTGGTTTTGTAGGTCAGGTAAAGCATTGTTTAACATTAAATATTCCCCATTTCAGCGCTCCAGTTAAAACTTACAAAGATCACTGATATTGTATTAGTTCCCTGCTCTCAATCACATGTTCACTGCAATTGCCTAAAGGAAAAAAAACATATGCATATAGCTGTGTGGGCATGAATCCAGAGCTCAATAATATAAATGCAAAACCATGGCCTTGGGGGATTTGGTCTTATGGATGGGGTTGGGGTTGGGGTTGAAGGCAAGTCATGTTATTACAGTGGTGACATATGGTGGTGGACAAGGAGAGGTCACTTTCAGGGAAGACAAAATTGTTGACTTATGCCAGACGGTGAGGTGGGAAGCAGGCGCAAGGCCTGTGGGTACCCTATGGGGGCAGGATTGGGGGAGATAGATGAGGAGGGGCCACTGCAGTGTCCCTGCGATCAGTCATAAGGGGGAATCCACCCAAATTTTGTACACATGAGCGCAGGGGTCCTGCAGTAGCTGTAACTTCAAAACCAGGTTGTAAGCAACTTGGAGGGGGGTCCTTCATAACCACTGGAAATAAGTCTAGGACTACCTGTATAGCCACCTCAATAATCTAGTCTCCATGTGGAGTTTATGTTCTGGTACATACTTACTGGGGCTGGCACCATCTGATATCTTATTTGGGCTGATACCAGCTGATATTTTACTGATATTTCACAGCCAGCTTCTGACAAATAGAGTCAATGGAGAAGCTGGCAGTAAAATCTTAAATCATGATCACATGAAGTCTTGTTTAATAACTATGGGTGATTTGACCATAGCACAAGTGATGCCGTAATCTCATTGTGGTTACTTGATGTCCCACTTACCGATTGCATTGTTTAGCTATCAAGTTGCCAGTCCCAATTGTGTTAATTGTGTTATATTACCTGTAACCCAATGTCTCCTCCTAAACCTGCTATGTTATAAAAGTTTTGTTAACCTACGATTACCTGTAACCCAATGTCTCCTCCTAAACCTGCTACGTTATAAAAGTTTTTCCTTCTTCATCAGCCTAGAATTATCCACTATTATTATTCCATGAATAAGAGTCTCTCGGGACAAACTATAGGGAAGAAAGTTGCTGATCAAATTTGTGGCTGGGTTACAATAACAAATTATGGTTTGTTTTAGAAACTGGCTAAAAGAATTGTTTTATATCACTGAGAGCAGAAATCTATACCAGATGTGCTGCAGTTGATATGGATATGTGTTTTCTGTCAACATTTATTC
Source organism: Oxyrhabdium leporinum (assembly GCA_032468155.1). Classification (NCBI taxonomy): domain Eukaryota; kingdom Metazoa; phylum Chordata; class Lepidosauria; order Squamata; family Cyclocoridae; genus Oxyrhabdium; species Oxyrhabdium leporinum. The sequence continues at coordinate 98,790 of JANHFL010003702.1, read as the reverse complement.
TTTTTTTTTCAACAAAGTTAGAAAACTTTCAAACCATCTGAACAACATTTCTAGAGTTCTGCCTATAACATAATTTTCCAAGCCTTTTGCTCTTCTTTTTTTAATGTAATGATGATATTAATTTTGAAATTACACTGTATCACTAATACTGTTATACATATTTATGGTTTCTCTCATTTCTTTTAATTAGTTTAATAAATAATTTAAAAGATATTGCATTTTTTTCCATTCTGTCAGCATTTAGTAAATCAGTATGATGTTCTCTTTTGCTATTCTTTTAATTATTAAATCAAGCTGGTGCCTATTTTAGGGCTGATACTTAAATGTTTGCTTTAATTTAAAGATATTATCTCTCTTAAGTAATTTCTAGATTACAAAGATGGGAGATCAATCAAATAAATAAGATGTGGTTGGCTATTGGTGATTCAGTATTCCATGCCAATGGAACATGTATGGTTGTTTATTGTTCGCCTATGCAGTATATACAGTACTGTGCCTGTAACTCAGCCTTGAAGGCAATGATATGGACAACCTTATAGTGTAGTGTATAGTTGTTAATTCAGTAAACGTTGGCTGAATAACTACCAATGTATAGTGTGTCCAAGTATAAGCAGGGTAAGATCTAAGCACCAGATATTTGTTTTTAATTTGGGATGAAAGTTTTAACTATAACAGACTGATTCAATCCTTTTCTAATTCTGCACGCAGGCAACTTTTTCAGTGGTATTATTCCTTGATTTATATTTTTGCACTCTTAAGAAGTAAGGCAAGAAGACTATTGTTATTGCAAAACATATTGATGATAGCAGGAAGGAAGAAAATACATCTGATGAAACTTTGCCAGACTATTTTGCCAAATATGCAACCGAGTCAGATCTGAAAAATGAGGTTATAACTCAGCTATGCTTTGCAATCAGAGGTTTAATCGTCTACGTTTTAGTGAAATGGGTCTTAAATTAGACTAAAGCAGATATTTTTAAAAAACAAAAATCTGCAGAGCAGTTGCCAATCCAGATAGATCCAGCTGGATTAAATAACTCATTCCTGAGATTCAATGCAAGGGAGTTTCTGATATCTTCTCCACCTACACAAATGCTATTTCAAGAGTCATTTAAGAGTCAAGGTTTACTGAGAGCTTAGGGAGGCCACTGTAACACCGGCTAAGGCAAATAACAAAAAAATACAGGGGAAAAAAAGACTGCTGATTTCATCACATGCATCAAATACTCACAAAAGGCTTATACCTTTTAATAACATTTCTGAGCCCATGATTCCCAACACATTCTGTGGTATACAGTAGTGCTGAGAGAACTTAAAGGTCTAAGAGATGCGTAGGATTCCACTAACGAAAAATGAAGACAACTGAACATGAACTGTAGGTATTATTAGAGCCTCCCTCATGGTATACTTAATCATTTCTCTGCTCTTATTGTGTCTATGGGTAGCCATCCAGGGGCCCTACTCTGGGTGACTCAGTCTTTCCTCAGAGGCAGTAATATTGAGGTTCATCTACAAGGTCACTGTGAGGAATCTGACACGTATCTAGCAGATAAAATTGCTTGTATGGGCTCTACATTGGACTCCAGGCTTAGGGTAGAATTTGTGGAAGTTACAGAAGCTAAGTCTTGTATGATTGTGTGAAAGGAGTTTGAACCTGTTGAACGTGAGGAAGTGGCAGGGCTAGTTCAAGTTCAACCACTTGTGTCTTACATCCTTGCCCCTCCTGGCTTCCTAAGGCTATGTGGGACGGGATATCTAACTGGATCTGGACAGTGATTAACCTTCCTTTTTGAGAGAGGAAGTGGTTTCACCAGCGTTTAAAGAGGCAGTTGGTGTACCTCCTCAAGCGGCTATCAATTCAACTAATCAGGACAGCTTGCACCCAATTTCCAACCTTCCTTTTTTAGGATTATCTGGAGCCCTTTCAGTCAGGTTCAGGCCCGGGCTTGAGACTGAGACAACACTGATAATGTTCATGGTTGACCTCTGGCAGGAGCAGGATTGGGGTTGTGCATCCATCTTGGTTTATTTTGGCCTCTCAGTGGCATTTGATACCATCGATCATGGTATTCTTCTGGGCTTCAGGAGTTGGGGATGGGCAGCTCTGTGTTGCACTGGTTCACCTCCTTCCCCTGGGGTCAGTTGCAGTCAATGTTGGTGGGGGGGGCAAATATCCAGCCCATGGCCCCTATTTTGTGGGGTCTCTCAGAGTTTGGTTCTTGTCTCCTATTTAACATATGCATGAGACTGCTGGATGAATTGATCTGTCAGTTTGAAGTGTATATCTCAACCCCAAGCCTTCCAAGTGAGGTCATAGTTGTGCTGCCCCAGTACCCAAGCGAGACTGAGGGGCAGTGGCTATTTAGACCTCTGGAGATAAAGCTTTTCCATCTTTGGTTCCAGATGGGATATCACTATTCCAGCAGACCCAGATTTAATTCTTTTAATTGTTTTAAAAATGTTCACCACCCAGAGTCACGGGATTGAGATGGGCAGCTACAGAAATTAAATAAATAAACATTCGTTATCAGAAAAGGTGCCTCCAGACTCTTCCTGACTTTTTACCATTGACTAACACAGCTTTCTTCCTGCAATGCCTACAATGGGATTAGGAGTCCACTTGAGATTCACTAACACCTACCCCAAGCATTTAAACCCTTTTACAATTGTTTTGGTTGAGAATAGCCAAAGACAATCAAAATTTTATATTAAATTTTATAAGATAATAGTTCCGATTAAAAGGGGGGGGATATGTATAGCAAGAATGGAAGAGCCCTACTATAGGCAAACATCCCAACTAATCCAAAAGTTGATTTTTTTTGCATAGTAGCAAATGAGTTGCCTAGGACAATAGTACTGTAGCTGCCTCTCTTTTTTTAACCTGCTATTCAATACTGGCTATGCTCAGTGGTCTGAACATATATAATATATGGCATATAAACCAATGGTAGACCCAGATATTAACTTGTTCCTACAACAGAAGTTTGCATTGGCTTAACAACCACTCTGGATTTTGTGCAGGACATCAACATCATCCATCCAAAATGGTTAGGGGCATTTTTATTTGTTTTAACTTTAATATTATATGTGTCCGAAGTTTTTTTTATTTTAAATCTTCAAAAATATTTTTTTAAGGAGTTACAATATCGTTGTCTTTAACACGCTGAAATTTTATTTCCTATCAACAGAGGATGGTAGGATGCTAAAGCTTTCTCCACCAATGAAAAATGCTATTTTTGACTTGGTAGAGAAGATGATGAAACAACCTCATTTCATTAGTCCTACACTAATGGGGGGGGGGGGATCTGCAACTTCTTTTCATTCCTTATGGAATGGATGGAGATGTTGCAGTCTTTCCACAGAAAGGAAGAAGGGCGTATAGCTTGGAGAGGTCAGTACTAGAGGACAGCAGTTGCAAAGAGTTATGAAAAAGCAGCCTTTGGTCCAGCAAAGAGATAGATGGGACAAGCAGCAAGTTGGAAGGAAATACAGTCATTGAGAGATGCAGTCACTGAAAAATTCAGTCCTGCATGGATCCACTAAGAAGAAAAGATTCCTTTGTTAGATCTTTGACTTTTTAAGGCTAGAAACAGTCAAACAACCATAAGATGGCAAGAAAGATTTGGGGGAATCTATATTTTTCTGCCATCTAATGGTTATCCAGATGTCTGCAGCCCAAATGTAGTAGACTGACCCTCCAAGTCACATCCTGGTACGGGGGTCTCCAACCTTGGCAACTTAAACTAAAAAGTCTGGCGGACTTCAACTCTGCCAGGCTTAAAGTTGCCACGGTTGGAGACCCCTGTCCTGGCAGAGTGAACTACAGCAGATAAAAAGGCAAATCTACGAAAGGATAAAGAACGAAGGCAAAGACAATTGGGGCCAGCTTATTGGAAGGACATCCCTTCACGAAACTGGACTTTTAATATTTGTTTTTTCCACAAAGCTATATCCTTGGTGGACATGCATGCATTATAAAATGAAAAAGACACCTTTTAATTTAATTTAAATCAATTTTTTTGAAAGACAGAGCATTCATTAAAATATGTTTTTGAAGACATTGTTTCTGTTTTAATGTTAATAATTAATGTTTACAGAGCAGCCTCATATCCAATTTCCATTTGATGTAGCAATAGCATATTTCTCTTATTACTCCTGGCATTGTGTTTCAGTTTCAGATTTGCTAAAATGCAAACATCAGCCAATAAACAATCTCCTTCACATTCTGGCTTTGATTTCCTTTAGCAGATCAGTTTAAAAACAGCACATTTTGCATTCTTCATCTAAAGTGGAATAGCCAAAGACTGTTGTCCACTTCCTTCAAGTTTCATGAGGATCTTACCAGGAAAATAAAATCAATATGAGGGCAGTGAGACTGCTGCTATGTAATCTAGGCAGGATTGGGTGCAATTCAAACGGCACTAAAAATAAAGCAGAGCATCAGTTACCAGACAATTTTTAATGAGAGGGGACTGGAAAAACAGAAGAGCTTTTAGCTGAAGGAGTGAAAACTTTACATCCTTAAGCTATGTGAAAGACAACTGTAACTATAGCAACTGGGTCCCTTCATTAAGGTTAATGCAGATTACTTCCAGGGCAGTACCCTTGCTTATAGTCAAGAAGCAGCAATGTCTTAAATGAAGATTTTCATGCTAGTCCCAAATTAATGAGCAATCCCTCAAGCATTGGATGATTTGCACTGCTTGTATCTGATTTCCCATGTAAAAGTAATATCGCATGATATGTAGACTTAACTATTTGAGGAACACACAAAAGCTGATAGTTACATGGAGCTCATGCCTGGAAGACGGTTGGTTCTTTTCTATGTTTAATTCACCCTAAAAACATGGATACTGCCACATCACAGGCATCTAAATATTCAAATCTGAGAAATTCTTAGTGCAAGTTTTGTCAGCATGCAACAAGCAGAGGTTACGTGCCTGTTTCTGACTATGAGTGAAACCTACAGTAATCATGTTTCATGGGGCCTTCCAGTGATGGGGCACCAATGCTGGTTTGTCAATATGGTGGGAATGCACAAGTCCAAAATACTGTAAGTATTAAGAAAATATTGCAGAAGAAGAACTTGCTAATTGCTTATTTAAATCAAGACTCATACGGGGAAAAATCAGAGGCAATAGTGAGGCCCCATTTTACCATTCTCGGTGATAAATGAGGGCCAAGTTAGATATCCTAACCCCTTGCTCTTTGTAATAAACCTGCTGAATCAAAAATCTATGGGACTCTTGCTTTCTAGACTGTACGTTGCCATAAAGAATTGGCAGGCAACCTTTTGAGGTCATTCCCAAACATGTGTATTACTTGATTGGACAAAGCCATTAATTTTGGACTCCCTCTGCTGATAAGGCATTGTCTGTTGTGGCAATGTGAATGTTTTCCTTGTGATGCTGTATCTATGTACAACATCACTCCAAGTTCATTAACATGTACGTGTATGCAGCCGCTTGCATGATGCAAGCTTTGCAACAATTATTGTCTCCAAGTGTTCTGGTGAAAAGAGGCACTAAATTGTCCTCCCCCTCACTCACTTACAATTATCCTGGCTTCTAACCACAGGTCCTAAAATCACTGCACAGCAAACTACAAATAAGAAACCACTTAATGAAATAATACTCTGTTTTGTAGAATGCTTTTGTGATTAAAAAGCTTTCCTGCTGAATTGCATCTGCTTAAAATGCTACCCCCTTTGGAGAAGAGACCACAATTTTGACTATTTTCCCATCATGTTTTCCTTCTACTTCATGCTTAGCATTTCCTCAGCCACTCCATCGTGCAATTTGTCAGTACTTTACAATCATCCCTCCCTCTCAGGAGAGCCTGTTAATGTTTTGAAATCAAAAGTTACTTACTTGCTTATGAATAGTTGTCAAAGCAAAAGCAATAACTAGGGCAACCTTCTCTAGTGTCTACTAGTGTCTAGTGACACTATCTAGCCATACAGAGGCAGCATTTCCAAGCATTCCCCACAGTGAACAATAACTGGCTGGAAACTCTAAACATTTCAGTCCAAACATCTTGCGGGGAAACAGGTTGGAGCATGTTGGTAAGTTGGCATTTACATTTCTTCAGGTAAAAGTCAGAAGTCAAGCGCTGCATGCATCATGCAGCACTCCAAAATTCAGACATGTCCAAGATAAAAACACAAAAGAATTTGGGATTAAAAAAACCTTGTTATATTGACATTAATAAAGGCAGCTGATAGGATTATTGTTAAATAAACAATAATCTCTTAAATAACCTGTTTATTTAATAACTTCCCATGTGTTCCCTTAAAATTACAATTCCATTGAAACTTTTGCTAGGTGTCTAGCTGACAGATTTCTCTGGAAGCAACCTGGATTTGAAATGGCTGGTTCAAAGAATTCATGCCTCTCTCTGATTAGCACAATTTAGTAGGAAGATAGTTAAAGTAACAACTAGAGAAATGCTTACTTTCAAAGATCATATAGGAACATTAAGGTGACAAATTTCTGGTTCTTTTTCTTCTATGTAAGGGACAGGAGGCTTGTCTCTTTTGTGAAGGAGGGGCAATCAGAATTCTTATCAATGTGAGATACAGTTCTCCCACTAACTGAATTTATGGCTTTCAGGAATATGTCCAGCCCTGGGATCATAGGTTAAGGAATAAATGGCCCTTGTCCAGTAAATCCTAATAAATGGCCCCTGTCCAGTGGATCTTTTACTGTAAATTGGGAAGAATCCTATCTTTATGCCTGCAATCCATACCATAGTGCCCAAGACTGAGAACTAACAGACCAAAAAAGTAAAAAACCTCTTTTTTTAAAACAGAATAAAATTCCATTCTAGGAGCCTTCCAGAAGACACTGTTATTCAGTAATTCCCAGGCTCATGTGTGGAATATTATAGAGTGAGGATGTTCAGATGGTATTTTCCATGCTGTTTTATCATTTTTTTACCATAAAATGTTAAGAAGAGAAACCTGAGTAGCTCTGCAATCTTTTGTCTCTAGTAAACAAAGAATCTTCCATCTGGCCCAGCCCTAATACCTCTATAGCTTTAATCTCCACCTGTTTATTTGGTTGCATGAACATTTGAGGTAGGCAATAAACAAATTGGCTGTCTCCAATTGTGACATTTTTTAAAAAATGGCATTGTACCTGAAGATCCACTAAAAGTATATATATATTCTCCCAATTCTTTCACTCTTAACACAGTCTTCAGCTACTTCCATGTATGCAAGTTTTCACAGTCTTTAAAAGTTTAAATAAAATGTTGGAAATGTAAAGCCTTTTTGCAAATAACAAAATATTGGAAGATCCCATTTTTATTTGTTATCATTGCTAGCTTTAAACTACCATACTGCCTGCCTATTAAAGATAGTCCCCAGGTTAAGAACTTGTTATGTTCCCTAATTCTGTCTTTCACCCAAATTTGCATTTAAGTCAAATCTCACACTTACAAACAGACTGCCTTTTACTAAAAATGATGGATGACATTGTTCTTTCTCGAGCCTACTAAATGCTGAAGCAACACATTGATTTCAGGAACTATTGAAAATGATTGAAGGCAGGCTGTATATTAAAAACAGAGTCCAAATGTTCCTGAAAATGCTGCATGGGTTCGGTGGTTCAACAACTCAAGGAAGGAGAACGATGTCTGTCATTTTTAGTAATAGGCAGCTTGTTCATATCTAGAAGTTGTCCTTAAGTTGGACATTCTTAACCTGGGGACAGCAAATATTTGGACTATTGCAACACACTCTATAGAGGGCTACTCTTGAAAAACATTCAGACGCTTCAGCTGGTACAGAATGCAGGAGCATAGGTTGTAAATGGTGTTAGCTGTTTGGCATGTGTAACATCATTGCATGAGGGGTGCTGCATTGGTTGCCAATGCGTTTCCAGGTGCAATTCAAGGTGCTCGTTGTCACCTTTAAAGCCCTTCATGACTTGGGACCAGATAACCTGATGTGTCATCTTCTCCGTTTCTATTTGTCCAATCTGGTCTGACAGTATGGGCATGCTTTGGGACCCATCAGCCGAGGAATATCAGCTAGTGGAGACCAGGAGATGTTCCTTTTCTGCCATCAGGGACATCTTACCTCCTGAGATTAGGATGCTCCTGACCCTGCTGGTCTTTCGAACGCCTTGAAGACCTGGCTATGTTCTCAGCCTGCAGTCCCAGCTGCATGTGGGGCCACATTTCATAGTGATGTTGATACTTTACTTTATTATCATTGCACCTCATACAAGGAAATTAAATGTCATCTTCGGTGTACAATATACATAAAAAAATAAAACAAAAACACGACAGCTTCTCTTTCTTCTTCTGTCCCTCCATTTTCTCAGCCTCTGCTTCCTTCCTGCAGTTATCCATAGTTCCCCCAGGGTCCTAGCTGCCTCCTCCGGTATGTCATGAGAACGTATAAAATCATCCGTAATAGCCTGTTCACATTTCAATCCAATTTGTAACAAGGCTTGCCGACTATAAATGCCCCTTGCCCAACAAGGTTCAAACGAGGAAAAAATCCAAAATGCACAAAGAATCATCCACACCATAAACTGAAAGAAAGAGCACCCAGCCGCAGCATCCGTGTGCTCAGCCATCTTGGGATCTTGCAAACATGCAAATGGTATAAATACCTCCATATTATAATAGTTTTGGCTACTATTTGTAATTAATTTTTCTTTTTAATTTATTAATATTGTGTTTTAACTGGTTAACTTTTTTATTATTGTTCACCCTCCAGAATCACTGGTTTGAGATGGATCAAATTGAATGAATGAATAAATGAATGAATATGAAACAAGGGTAATATTTGATGTGGACTATGATTCCAGAGGACAGTTCCTTTTTTCATCCATGCTGTTATTTTATTTTATTTTTAAAAAGACAATTCCTGTTAAAACTGTTATTTCCTTTAAGGGATAACACTTGAAGGCATTATGTTAGCCAGAAGAAAACATGGTAAACATTTAAAGTTGCTCTCTTAACAAGTTCTTGCTAAGCTTTAATGGGCAGAAATTTGAGCCCAACATTAGATTTCATAAGAAAATTTGCACTGACAGATTTGCAAATTAATTACAGTGATTATGAGCGAACCAACCTGGAAGTCGGAGACTGAATGATGCCACTAATAATAGAAGCCACTAAAATAATAATTGCTGAAAAGATGTGTCATTTTCCCCCTCTCACTTTGATTTTGGGTTTCTGCTTTAATCTTCTAAGAGATATATGCTAAGCTTCATATTCCAGCTGAAAATTGTATATTAGGTCTCCAGGCACATCATTTCATTGCTATCAGATCTTAGGAAGAACAGAAGCTGACAACAGATATAGTCAGTCCTTCATGTCTTTGTTGATTTTGTAGGAAGGAGATTTTCAACTGTCTGTAACTCTGCTCCTTTTGAGAAACAGATAATGCACTACTTCCGAGCAGCATATTTTGTTTTACCAGTCCAATTGTTTTAATAAGGAAAAAGTATATTGAAAGTATATTAAGTATATTAATATTGAAAAAGTGTGTGTCCATATTTAGCACAGAAAAGTATACATCTATATCCTGAAATACTATACATTATGTTAACCATTAATGTACTATAGCTATTAAAATAGGATAACTTAGGTTTTAATAACTGAGAATATTAAGAAGCAGTTTTTGGTTTAACCTTGATTGTTCTTGCCTTTGTCTTTAATGGATGTTATAATTTACTGACATAATTTACTAATTTATGTAGACATATATATCATAATTAGTACATTAGGCAGAGGACTAATCTTGAATATATGTTGGTTCATTGCATATATGTCTGAACCGATGGAATGTAGCTTTCTACGTTGCTACTTTCACAATATAGCATGAATATCCTTGAGATAAAACTGGTCCACAGATTTGTCATTAAGTGCATGGTATGTTCCAGTGACTGTTTACATAGAAATGACTATGCCCCACTCTCCCTGTTTCTGAGGTCTATATATCTGAGAATAAGTATATTATGTATATTATTCTATTCATTATGGAAAACTCTTCTAAACAATGGATCCAAACTGAAGCTACATTAGAGCCAAATCATTTTACTGATCAATACCTTTTTCACCCAAAACATTTTTCAAAGAGATTGGAAAAGTTCTCACTAAAATTATGTTTCAAATTTGGAAAACTAAATGGGAATCTCAGAACATCTCTTTGTCCTCATGAGAAACTTACACACAGGTTAGGGAACCATAGGATCAACACAACATGGCAAAAGAGATTGGCTCCAGATTCCTGCTTCTAAAACTGAAAGAAGAATATTAATAACCTGAGCTTTACTAATGACACTACTTTAATAGCCAATGATGCAAAGGATCTTCAAAGTCTAGTAATAAAAGTCATGGAACATACTGAAAAAATGGGACTAAAATTAAATATATAAAAAGATCAAAGTAATGAAAACAGAGACAACAATCAGCCTTAGAATTTACAATGAAATTGAACTGGTAGATAACTTCTGCCTTTTAGGATTAACCATCAGCAGTAAGAGACACCATGATCAAACACCATGATGTGTCTGTACTGTACCTACAAATACCCAAAAGTGAAGGCAATGGTATTCCCTGTGAAACTGAATGGACGCCAAAGTGGACACTGAAAAAGCAAGTTATTGAAGAATACTGATGCTTTTGGAATGTTGGAGAAGACTCCTGAGAGTACCATGGAAAACAAACAAATGTATGATCAGAAAAATTAACCTAGAGTTCTCATTCAAGGCACGAATGACCAAGGCTCAAGTTATCACATTTTCGGACCCATTAGGTGAAGCCCAGCTCCTTGAGAAGTCATTATGTTGAGAATATTTGAAAGAAAGAGGACAATCAGCAGCAAAGTGGATAGACTTGACTATAGTAGTGGTGAGTACACAACTGAAAGGCCTAAAGGATCAGATTGAGATACCATCATTGTGAAGTAGTCTATGTATATAGTCTCTTTGAATCAACATCAGTTGCCAACTAAAGTTAAATCTGGTGTGTTATGGGCCAAGAGTTTTTCAGCTTGTATTAAGAAACCCCTCAATATTTTAACCTGCTTGTTTTCAATTGCTTTTCAACTATATGTTCCCACCAATGTTTGGTTATTGGCACAAGATGACTTTTTCAAATGTTCCAGTGAATCATCAGTTCATAATGAATTTTTTTTATCAACAATTGTTAAATCTGGGGTAGTATTACACCTATTAAATTATATTTATTGAATTATTTTCTTATAATAAATGCTCTGAAATTTATAAAGGGGTCAATGAGCTGAAGAATTTTCAATCTGTCCTCCCAGATTGGAAAAAGGTCATCTTGCAGCCACAAAAATAATAACCCATCCTTGTGTTATAAACCTGATTATTACTTTTGCAAGCCTCCATTCTTCAGATTACTGTAAGAATCCCTGGAATATTCACCTCTCCTCTGTAAAGTATCCAATTCCTTACATACACATAAAAATGTTTCTTTTATTCTGGGATTCCTCTACCACTTAACATCAATGGGAGATTAGGGCAGGAGGGAATAATTTGTCATAATACTATGAACTGAATAGGTCAGTCAAACTCCAGATGAGTTAAATTTAATCCCAAACAGATCCAGCTATGGGTAGGGTTAAACTAACTTTACTTCATTCCATTTTTTGTGAGAATACCTATACAGAAACATCAATTCATTTTGCCTCTTTAATCCTCCCAAAAATAGCTAGGGGAAAAAAATGCTCAAAAAAGCAAGCCTCTGCAATACATTTCTCATTGTTGCTAAGGCCAGACAGCACAGAAACACTTCTCAGTCACTGATTGGCTGCACTGTCAAGACCTGACCACTTTTATCTGCCTGGCCAATGGGAAAGAGTCGAATGAGGAAGCTTTGCCAGGACTTCAATGATGCATGGATTCATTTGATGCTAGACATCTCCTGGATGAAGTTTTATTCTACATTCCCAAACGATTGCTTTTGACTTCACTACAGTGCTTGTATGTTCCTGTTCCCTTGTGCTATCTCCAGGTACTATGACATTAATTGTCCAGGGTTTTTTTTCTTTCTTATCAACCGTTGTTAAATCTGGGGTATTATTACAGCGGTCCCCAACCTTTCCAGCTTGGCAGCCCGGCCCAGTGTGAGCAGGTGTGTGAGTGGCATGCGCATGCGTGTGCACACAGCTCCATTTGTGCAAGTGGTGCACATCCTCCACTCACATGAATAGACCTTTGTGCACAAGTGGAGTGTGCTTGCGCATGAAGCTCCACTCGTGCATATGGCAGACACTAGTGCTCGCACACGAAGCTCCACTCACGTGAGCAGACGGTGCTTATGCTCGCGCGCAAAAGTCCACTCGTGGAGGAGCTTCACAAGCACACCTGCCATTTCTCCCACAGCCCAGTTTTAAACAGGCTATGGTCCAGTAGTGGACCACGCCGTGGGGGTTGGGGACCCCCATATTATTATATACACAGAAATGTGAAATCATCACTGCCAGTTCTTTAGATGGTATTGGACTTCATATGCATTGTGTTCTTCCCAAAAATCTAGGACATTGTAGCTTATTGGCATAGTATAGCAATAGCAATAGCAATAGCACTTAGACTTATAAACCGCTTTACAGGGCTTTACAGCCTTCTCTGTGCGGTTTACAGAGTCAGCATATTGCCCCCAACAAATTGGGTCCTCATCTTACCCACCTGGGAAGGATGGAAGGCTGATTCAATCTTGAGCCTGGTGAGATTTGAACTGCCAAATTGCAGGCACCCTGCAGTCAGCAGAAGTAGCCTGCAGTTCTGCACTCTAACCACTGCACCACCATGGCTCAATATGCAGATCCAAGCAGTGAAAACTTTTGTAATCAACAGATAGAAATTTTGTCGATGTCCATGTTTTCTAAGTATCATCCAAGATTTTTGGAGTATGGCATCATGCTGATAACTGCCATAATCTTTCCATTTTGATTTTCATGTACTTTGTGACTGAATTATGCTTACAGGGGGAGCAAAGCTACAAAGTTTAAAAAAAGAAAGAAATAATAGCCAGAAATAAAATGCAAAGCTTTTAACGAGCAAAATTAGAATTTTGAAATTTTAGAACTTCAGCTTAAAAAGCAATCTTAAAGAAAGATGCACACAGAGAAATGCCAAACACCTTTGTGCAAGTTTACAACATTTCAGGAGAGAGCATCCTGAAGGGGAAGGAGCAGAAGGCAAAAAAGAAATGAAAGCAGAATCACGGCTGCTGCTCCGGCTGCTGCTGAAGTTACTTATAATATCTAAGGAAGCAGCAGATGGTGTCCCTTCCAAAAAATTGGTTTTCTGCTATGGATTATTTCATTGATAGCCTTTCTTCCTTTTATGCATGTGTGTTTAGGTTATAGCATTTATTTTTTTAATTTGAAAAAGAAACACGCAAAAGGAAGGATAACTACAGAAGACAGAAATGTCTAGATGTCCGTTAAGATTATGATATCTTCCGACTTCCGGTTTGAATTTGCAGGGCCGAAGGCTGTCTTCTTCGAAGCGGTCCATCCTGGACTCTGTCAAACTTGCAAAAATTGCGTCTACCGGCAGTTTTTGAGGTTTGAAAGTCCGCA
>JANHFL010003702.1:62481-74435 GCA_032468155.1 Oxyrhabdium leporinum | reverse complement strand
AACATAAATAAAAATTATTTAAAACTTTTTTAAAACCCCGTTTAAAACCAATTAAAAGAACATTAAAACCAATTTAAACCAATTTAAAAGAACCGTTTAAAAGAATTAAAAAAAATCAATTAAAAAAAAAAAGTCCATTTCTCTTAAAGCCGTTGAAGTTGAAAAACATTGCAATAGACACAAGGGATTTCCATTTGCAAGTTTATTTTCCCATCTCTCCATCAACAGATTCTCAAAATAAACGTATGAAGAAATGCTATCAAGTTATTTTTTGTGTAGCAAATGAAGTGATGTGTTTGTTGTGGTTGGTTGTTCTTGAAGTTCAAGAGATAGAATTTGGGTATTGTCCAACTGGGAGAAAGGAAGAGTAAGTGCTAATCAATTGTTCTCTGCAAGTTGTAGCTGTAAAATATAGATATACCCACAATTATAACTTGAATCTTGATATAGATCTAAAAATGATAAAGGCAACTTGGAAATATTTTTTTCTCCATTGAAAGACAGATGGTGAACAGAATGGCTAGATACCCAAAAAAATTTTGAGCAGAATTGTTTCTAAGTAAGCATGTAGAGATTGTATTCTACATCTTGCAATGCTCCATGATGAATGGAACTGTGTTTGCAGCCACTCAGCAGCCCATCAAAGTGTATTTTCAGCTCTGTGGAGAAATCTATATTTTAGTGATACATAAAACAAAGTAAATGCTGGAAGTGGAGAAAAAAAGCCAATTATTGTAGCTATATCATGATTCTGGAAAAAAATGCTACCATATTTTGAAATTTTAAAAGACAGTGATTCCCATCAGACCTAGTGATATTGCTGTTAAATTATTTAAAGAAATGTGCATGCAAACAATGCAGCAAGAAATCTGGTATGTATGTTTAATGGGCTAAAAGATTGTCAATAGCATCAAAATTAAAGATAATGAACCAGCTGCAACTTATGATGGTTTAAAAAAAAGACCTGGCAGATCATATTGTAGAAATGGTAAATGATAAAGTAATTATGTTAGAATAAGAAATGACAGGAATATAAATTTCCTTAAATTGGATAATGCCTACTTAGTACGAAGATAATAGAATGATTTGTACAAATGTTCTTTTTTTAATAGCATCATATGATCTCTGATGGGGCATTGTAACAATGTTCAAACATATATTTCTTAATGCATTTCTTGTTTTTGTTTTTTTTAATGCTCTTATTCCTTAATGAATATAATGGAGAATAGTTTTAATTAGCCCAGAAATTAGCGTGCGCGTGCACACATACACGCACACACTCACATACTTAGTTATTTTGATAAAAGATAGTTATTTTGTTGTTTTTAAGTAAGACATCCTATTAGGTATCCAAACCTTTGGTCTTTTCTGTTTTGATATATGGTTACTCAGGATATAATAAGGTAGCTAGAGACTTTTAAATCAAATAAATGCATAATTAATCCAATCAAATTAATTTACCTTCAAAATTTCCGTTTAATTCCCAAATCTTGCCTGTAAATTTTCAGCATTGTCTTTATTGTTTTTCTTGATAATCTTCTTCTGCATATGTGCTCATTCATGCCCTATATAAGCACAATAAGCAATAAAATAAAATGGGCAGAAATACAGAACCAAAGAGCGGAAAGAGTAGGGAAGATGGAATGAAATAGAAGAAAACAATCCTCCCCAAAATCAGATGATATGATATCTATGACTTCTATGATATAGTAATATAGTAAACTACTGCTCAATTTGCCCATTAAGCATAGTAAGCTTATGCTAAGTGTAGGAAATTAGTTCACTTGGTGGTGTAAGTACAGTATTCTGATGGAGAAACAACCCAGATTTGTTTGTTATCAGTACTTGTTATGGTATCTCACAGTTACTGGGCAGAAATGATAGAATAACACCAATGGTATTTAGAAAGAAACAAAATTAAACGTTTAAAACAATTAAAATAACCATCTATGGAGACTCTCAGCCATCCAGGTCATGGTTGTCCCAAAGATGCTTTTTCAAAAGGCAACTGGACGTTCTTTGCTTTTGCTTGAAGACATTTCACTTCTCATCCAAGAAGCTTCTTCAGTTCTGAACTGAACTTCAGAACTGAAGAAGTTTCTTGGATGAGAAGTGAAACATCCAGTTGCCTTCTGAATAACCACTGCTGGGACAATTACCATAGACACCGGGGCTGAATGTACAGCACAGTATGGTAGAACCATCTAGATTTAACCTGTTTGCAAATGCAGGTAGGGTTGCTGCCATTCATACCTCTGGAAAAAGGGTCTTCTACCAAATAGAAGGCATATCATCCTTCGGAAAGGCTAGTCAACACTGAACAAGGGATTTATCTTGCTTCTTTCAGTAGAAAAATGCATTAACCTGCTTTGAGGGTCTCTCTATGTTGTCTTCATTATTCAAAGACAAGCATTTAATTTCATTCCCAGCCACAGGTTCTAGATGAGATTTGCTATTTCCTGTGTTTGAACAGCATCTTTTTTTCTTGATTATGAGATTATGTAACATTTGTTAATGCAGATCTATTATGACCTTACTATTTCCTTTTTCCTCTGATTCCCATTGAAAAAAAAGGTGAGGAAAATGGATGCATTTCAGGTCCCACCTTTTTAATTTCTGCCCTGACAAAAAATAGGCTTCACTCCTCCAAAATTAGCCAATAGACCTGTTTCAGCTCCCTTTAGGCAGGCGTCCTATCAACACTAAAAGGGCTGAGGTCCCTGAGCCCTGGCCCACAAGAGTAAAGAAACAAGGGGGTAATCACCTACGATTCAACAGAAATGTTTCCCCCCCCCAAAAAAAGGTCTATTATCCACTGCCCCTCTGGAAAAACTAATGGCTTTCCTATTGAACAAATTAAAGTTTTAAAACCCTAAGCCTTTCAATCTTCAGCAATTTGGAAAGAATACATAAAGGCCATTTCAGCCAGGCCCACAGATTTTTCAAATGTCATTTTGCATTGCACAACAGTAATGCCAGTAATTATGCAGCCACCACAATAAAAAAAAAGTCTTCAAAGCATGCACATTTGTAATCACCCTGAGCCAAGTCCAGTGCAAATTTGTAAGGATCTTGTTGAGAGTCACCAGGTGTATTTCTAACTTTTTGTTATATTTGGTGAATGGATTGATTACAAATGGAGGTTTGTATGCCCCCTCCAATTCTGACTTAAATTAATGTTTACTCATAACTCTTTGGCTTTCCTGATCTTACAGGATAATTATATATTGGTATGTTCAGAGGCATAGTTTTGGAACTAACATTTTAGGATACATCTGTTTACTGTTTGACCTCTCTCAGCCTTAGGAACAGGGGTGGGCTGCTGCATGGTTGCAGAGGTTCAGGTGAACCTCTAGCTCTGATCTGTGGCTGGGCCCATGCACCCACCCTTGTGCTAAGCTATCCCTAAATAACTTACCTTTTCCCCGCCCATGCTGCCCAGGTGAGCTCCGTGCCGCCCCTGCTGTACTCACCGGAACTGCTTTAATCCATCAGCTGCCTCCCTGTAGCTTCGTCTCAGCCCCTAAGCAAGTGCAGCCCACCTCTGCTTAGAAGGGACTCACTGGGGCTGCAATATGGTCTCCAGTATGTATTTCCTTCTATAGAATGAGCCTGACTGGAAGACAGCAGTTCCCTATGCTAATTATTTAATTGACTCAGAGAAGAGCTCTGGATTCAAAGATTTGCCCTGAAAGGAAAACTCTGTAAGGCTTCTGTGCAGAAATCTTTAGTCTCTTGCCCAGAAATAGTGACCATTTTACATGTTTTTGAGTTGCTCTTTTCATTCATTCATTCAGTCAGTCAGTCAGTCAATCAATTTCTCTAGCCACCTGTCTCACTCAAATGACTCTGGGTGGCTTACAATTCAAAAATATATATTATGGTTAGAGATTCTAGAAACATTTTAAAACAATAAAAACATCCAGATTAAATATACATAGGAGCCTGATACTTGGCCAGTTAGCAATGCAGCCAGGAAATGGGGCCCTTAACACATTTATATATTAGATATGAGGAAGATCTAATATCACACACACACTCATCAACCAAAAGCCATAGTAGATCAGGAACGTTGTCCTCTGTTTAGCTGATTTCCCTCCCCTCCTTCCATTTAATCATGTCAAATTCTCAGAGACTACCTAGACAAGTTCCTGCAGTTTTCTTGGCAAGGTTTTTCAGAAGTGATTTCCTATTGCAGATAGTCCTTGACTTACAGCCATTAGTTTAGTGACTGTTCGAAGTTACAACGACACCAAAAAAAGTGATTTATGACCGTTTTTCACACGACCATTGCAGCATCCCCAAGGTTGCGTGATCAGATTTTGGATGCTTGGCAACTAGCATGTATTTATGACGGCTGCAGTGTCCTAGGGTCATGTGATCACCTTTTGCAACCTTCTGACTAGCAAAGTCGATGGCGAAGCCAGATTGACTTATCAACCATGTCGCTACCTTAACAACTGCACTGATTCACTTAGCAAGAAAGGTCATAAAATGGGGCAAACTCACCTAACAACTGTATTGCTTAGCAACAAAAATGTTGGACTCAAATGTAGTTGTAAGTCCAGACTACTTGTACATCCTTCCTAGGGTTGAGATTGAGTGACTGGCTGAATGTCAACCAATTGGTTTTGTGCCCAAGGCAGGATTTGAATTCACAAACTGCCAGTTTCTAATCTGACGTCTTAACCAGTACATAAATACACATATACACACACATATACACACATCTAAAATAAATACACATATACACACACACATACAGGTGTACTTACATTCAATTTTTTATTATATATAAATTTATATATAATTTTTTTTATTTATATGTGTAAGTGTTCTTGGTCTTTCCTGCAGATAAAAATAGTGATGCAATGAAACAAGATTGCTGTTAAATAGAAATGGGTCAGCCTGTATGTTATCTATAGTATCTGCCTAATTTGTAACTCAAGGAATGGAACTGGTTACTGAAGGAAGAATAGAATTATAGGGATACTTAGCTTGAAAATCTATTGAAAACCAATTAAGGTTACTAAATGAAATGTAGCGACAGCAACACAAATTCAATAGATGCCCATAAGAGAATAACAGCAATAAAACATTACACAGATTCTAGGTAGATCTGTAAAAGCATTATTTATGCCAAAGTAATTAAATACACAAAAGGAAAAGTCTTTCTGAATATAAGTCAATATGGTTCCTTCTGAAATGGTAAGTCTTGCCTCTTTTAGAGTTATTTGAAAGTACAGTATTATTAAGCATGGGAATGATTTGAGACATAGATTACGTGGGCTTTTTAAAGATTTTGGGTTCCTCATGAAAACATCTGAAGAAACCCAACAGCCATAAGATAAAAGGGATGACAGAAGCTCAGGGTTGGAAGAGGCTGGTTTACTCATCACGTCCAATCCTTACTCTGCAGGAATCCAAATTAAAGCATTCCTAACAGATGGGCAGTTAACCTCTCCTTAAATGTGACCAGTGAAGGACGGCGTACCCCATCTCTGGGTAATTGGTTCCACTGTCAGATTGTTCCCACTGTTGGAAAGCTTTTGTCTGATTTCCTAAAGGCATTCATTAAGGACAGAAAATGAAGTCCCACTGTGATGGGGTAAAACTATGGACCCAAAATGATCTTGGTTGGCTTTGCCAAACATTGCCCCTTTATTGCTACCATTATTCTCAGCTACAGTTGGTCACTCTCAAGGTAAGATAGGTTAGAAGGAAATGAGGGGACCGGGGGCTAGAACAATGACAATATTAGCAATTTGTTAAATTGAGGGTCTAACCAGACACGACAACCATGACAGACATTTTGTATACAAGTAATCGCCCTCCTCATGGCACCTATTTTGGGAGAGCATCCAACCAAATCCACAATGTATCCAGAAGCCCCAGAATATTACATTACATATTACATTTCCTATGGTAACATCCCAAATAATAGCTGTGCTAGGTTTCCATACAGAACATCTTCAACAGCTTCTGAAGAACTATGACAGAAATCCAAGTACTGATTGTTCAAGAATTGCTTATAACAAGCAAGTCAGTGAAAGAGTGCAAGAAGTCTGAAATCAGCTGGTTTGGGTAACCAGCACAAAATACGTGGCAATGAAAAATCAGGATAATACATCATATTTCCACCACTAGAAACTAAAACAATAATCATCTGTGATTGAATTAGATATGGCAATATTACAGTCCTTCTGCGCTTCACAGCTAGGAGTCAGCTAGGAAAACTGACATAGTCAAATTGTTCATTAACATTCGTGCTGTAGATGGGAATGTGATTAATTTTTTTTCTCCAAACAAAACACTCTGCCAGTAGTACTGAGGTGCACTCAGGGATTCTTGATTTCAGCACTCAATTTACTAGAAATCGCTCCGTTGCATCCCTCCCCCTAACTCAGTCAAATGTGAAATAGAACTGTGATTATGGCATTCTATCTGGAGCCACCGAGAGTCTCTTGCAAATTAAAAATGCAAGACTAGATATGGATTAGTCATCAAACAGCCAAATGAAAACAAGTCTTGCTTTGGGGTCAAATATGCTTACTTTCTCCAGGCACCTTGGCCTTCTTGGAACCATCGTTTTGAAAATAATGGATAGAAAAAAAAGGTAGGAACTATTTTCTTTTTCTAATCGTATTCATACCCATTACAACACATGTCATTCATTTGGTTATTGTATTCATGTTACATTAATTTTTTTAAAGCTTTAAATGATTATATATTCAGCTTCCTAACCCTAGGAGCTCCGACAGTGATGCCACCAGAGCTCATTTTAGGGAGCTCTTTTAGTTTCTTCCAGGGACCTATAATATTCTAAAAAAAAAGGGGGCCCTCAACAGAGTGTTAAGCATAAGAAATCAGGAGTCAGAGTGGTTCAAATGAATACAGATTTATTGCATGTTAACTCTCTCTCTATAATAATCTGAATTCTGAACTACTAATGATCAAGGCAAATTGGCGGTAGATAAGAGTCAATGGAATTCAAGGTGGGCTGGACTTAAATCTCTTGTGGGTGCGAAGGAACTCAAGACTGATGATGCACTTGACCCCTCCTTCAGGTTCAGCCTGGTCAATTCCTACATCAAGGCTACCATTTGGGAAAACTAAGTCCCTCACGTCCAGAGTGATATGAAAAAAGGAAACCAAGCCACTCATGTGCCACTACTCCATTTTTGAAAAGTGTCTCTGCTGCTCCACTTTGTTTTTTCACCCCCACAGGTGCTGGGAAACAAAGGGGATGGAGTGAGTTGGCTTTCTCTCACCCCACATGCAATAGCTCCAATTCCAGTGTAGCCACAATAGGCTTCTTTGTTCTTCCCTAAAACAAATAAAGTAGTAAAACAAGAAATGCAAGCTAGAACAAAGGCTGCTATAATATTTGATCTCTGCAACAGAAGTTCTGCATCTCTAACTAAATTAGTATGGTGATTTTGTTTGTTTGCATTTCTGTTTAAATTCTAATGAGATGCATTGTATTTTGTTTCAAAGACAGTGTCTAGGCCAAGGCTTTGAATCTTACTCCCATTGGAATCACAATTTCCTCCTCTTCCATGGACTTTTGCCAAGTAGTTTGTTTATGTATCATTTATTAGATAACGATAGGCATTAGAGGCAACATATGATAGGCAATGTACAGATTTAAAAACAACGGATTGTAAATATAAATATATATGAAATATAATAATTCTTTTGCATCAGCAGCAACTTCAAACATACCAAAACAACCAAAAACAATCAAGCTGCACATTATACTTCTCAATCCACCGCCTGGGAGAAAAAACAGGCCCTTAAAAGCCTTTTGAAAGGCAGGCAAGGTCAGGGCCATCATATAGCTCTGTGGTACCATAACCATTGAGCAGTAAACAGAAACAGCCACAAAAACAGCTGACACCACCGAGTACACTTCTACTGCTGCCAAAAAGGCATTCAGCGCCGCCACAACCAGTACCAAGAAGCCTATTACCTAACAGCTGATCAAGAGTGCTTCCAACAAAGGTTGCAATCAAGCACCACCACACGCCATCTTAAGATGTTGCTGCAGCTGCTTCCCCTACACTTAGGACCTGTCCAAAAATTCCATCTCCAGCATCTTCTCAAGCCCCTGGACAATTTTTGATGCTTTCAACAACATTCAGGAGCCTACTAACTTCAGGGCCATACAGTGCTAAATGCTTTGTATTTAGTCACCATTGTTACCACCACTAAGTTTCATAAACTCTGCCAACAGTTTCACCAGCATTAAAGACCTTTCAAAATGTCCAAAATTTTAACCTTTGCCCTTAAGCCATACTAAAGCTCTCAAATTCTAAAGCCCATCATGAAACCAGAAGGTTTCTTAAAGTGGTTTCTTAAAAGCTGGAAATTAGAGAATAATATGTGCTATATTGGCAGCAAGAAGAAATTCTACAAAATCTCTGCTAAGTTATTATGATTTGCTTTTGTTCATATCAGAATTGCTAAAACATTGCAAAACCTTAATTTTATAATAGATTATTCCTAAATAGGAATAAATTGATTAACAGATAGTAACCTAAAATTATCTCCAAACTAGACTTTTTATTGATTGATTAATATTTATATATATATGTATAATTTAAAGTAGTCCTTCAGAGCAGTGCTCCCTATGAAATAAATGCAAAGCAACAACCCAATTACAATGCAACTGTCATTAAAACCTCACAGAGTAGACTCAATCACATATTAAAACCCATAAAGTGCTGAACTAAGCAATGATGTTCCCATGCTATGTCCCTTGAGAAGTAATTTCACTGCCATCAAGAAGGCCCTATCCTACATTTCCATCAATCTAATTAATCATGATAATATATCAAGTCCTCCAGAAGAGAAGATAAATGTGGGCTTCCACATCTACATTGCAAAAATTCAAATGACAAATAAACAGCAGACCAGGAGTTTCATGTATCTCCTTGCTGTCACCTTGTGGCCATCCAGATGTTTACAGCCCAGATTTACTAGTTCTATGTGAGCAACACGCTCATAAAGAAAAATACAGTCTAAAACTCTTTTTAAAAGCATTCAAAATATTTCAAGCTTGAAAAGTCAACGCATGTTATTTCGATTGTACAAAAACGGACTGAACAGATGGAATTGGAGCAGTCACTGACATCTTTTGTGTGGTTTTAATATCTACCAATGCCGTTAATTCCCATTAGCTGTACAAATTAGACTCTTCTAATTTATAAATGAGAAATGAATACCTCATTTTGCATTGGAAACCACAGAAATATTCTAGGTATAAATGAATCCATTGTCCTCCCAGATTTTCAGAATTTATCTCTACTTTCCAAGAAGAAAACAAATACAATGAATGCTCCCTTCCCTGAAACCATATCATTCTGAAGGTTCATGCAACATCTATATTATTGTAACATGCAAAAAACAAAAAAGTATATTAGTGCTGTTCAGTTGAGAAAAAGCTAGTTTATCATATTTATAATATCCATTAAAATCTAAAGGTTCCAGGCAAGAAACCAAAGATCTGAAAGTAGACCCAAAGGTGCTTTTTCAAGAGGCAACTGGACTTTCTGTTTTTTTCTTTGAACACATTTTGCTTCTCATCCAAGAAGCTTCTTCAGCTCAGAGCTGAAGAAGCTTCTTGGAGGAGAAGTGAAACATCTTCAAAAAAAATATGGAAAGTCCATTTGCCTTTTGAAAAAGCGCCTTTGGGATAACCATGACCTGCATGACTGAGAATTTCCATAGACATCTGAAAGAAGAGGAAGTGTTAAAGGGTTTCATTAAAAATAATTGTTTGGTTCTATAGAACTTTAAAAAGTATTTTAAAATAGCTTTGGCAGAGGTATTAAATGTATTAATTAAACTTAATACAGACTAATTAAACTTTAATAATTTCTTACATAAGTAAAACATGTGAGTCAATTACAGATTTACAGCAGACTTAATGTTTGTTTGGAAATTTTCCATAGCACCACACTCAAGAGTCTCATGGTGTTGCACAGCATGATCCAACATCATAAAACACGCGTGGCGGAAACAATAAAAAAAAATCCACAGTAATAAGGGGCATCTACATCTCTGTTCTTCCCTTGCATAGTTCCTTCTTTAGAACTATTTCTTTCCTCTCCTGTTAAAGGTTGTAGCCTTTTGTTCTTTGTGATTTGACTTATACTAATTTTATCTCTTTGTCTTGGGGCACTATTTAATTTAAACTGAGGGATTTGTGAAAAGAAGTAAGTGCTCTTAGGTACTTCCAGTGTTAATCATAATTATTTTTAAACTGATCACAAACATTGCTCTAGCACAGGGATGTTAAACTGGCAGTCGGTGGGCCGGATCCGTCATGCACAAGCCATGCCCATCCCAGCTCCTCAAAGGCCAAAACCATCGCGATACGTCACGTGATGCAATCGAGTTTGACACCCGTGCTCTAGCACAATAGTGAATGACTACAGCTGAGATGTGTTCTGTTTAGTTCTGTGGATAGGCTTCTGCCAGTCATATAGGTTAGCATTTGAGCCTTTAGACAGTTTGTTTTCCCTAGTTGGTAGGACCCCAACTAAAAAAGTCCCCGCAGCAGTAGTCGTTGTCCATAACTTTTCTCTGTGAATATTTGTGATAAGGAATACATCCTCCTCTACAGCACTTAAATCTTTTAAGGATTTCCTTCTGATAGAATAGACCAATGTTGCTTGGAGTACCTTTCCCATTTTGACAGGGGAAAATTATGCAGAATCATCAGAGTTATTTAAATATTTTGGCACAAAATCAGGCCACGTAACGTAAGATATCAATGGAGGATCATTTTGTGCTCATGATCTCTGCTTATTAATTTCTATTAGAAGCTATCCTAGTTTATCTCACATCTTCACCCAAGTCCATAAAGTATGAGCAACAATCACAGATGGTTCACACAGATTTGTGTGGTATTGCTTTGGCAACATCTCACTTTTAGAAATGCCTGAACCATGTAGAAGAGGTGGCAGAATCAATATTCTTTTACAATTAATTCAAATTTGTCACAAGTTTTGTATACATATAGTTATGTTTGACTTTTCCCATTTGCTTATTTGAACGCTATTTGGAAATGAATAATTTCTAATGTCAGCCATATTAGCTAATTCACTCTGCTCTGCTCTGCTCCTCTAAATTGTATTGCCAATTTTGCTTAATATTTGTGCAACCCTAATACTATAATATCTATGCCACATGCTCCACTTAACATGGGTGTTGACCACAATTGGGACAGAAATTCTGTTGCTAAGCAAGAATCCATTTTACGACCTTCTTTGCAATGGTTACTTAGTGAATTATTGCCATTGTTAAGTGAAAAATGTGGTTGTTAAGCAAATCTGGCTTCCTCCATTGACTTTGTTGGAAGCTGGCTGGGAAGGTTGGTAATCACAGGACACGCAGCTGCCATGCCAGTTACCAAGTACCTGAATTTTGATGCTGTGACAGTTGTAAGTGTGGTCGTAAGTCACTTTTTTCAGTGCTGTTGTAACTTTGAACATTTGCTAAATAAATCAGAGTAAGTCAAAGATTACCTGTACATATGTATGTGAATGCACATCTTGCAAATTTCTTTCTGTCTTTACTGTGATAGTAGATCTCAAAAATTCTGATTTTCTTTCTTGGATAAACAGATCATTTCTTGAAAGTGCCTCCATTTAGTTTTTTCACTCTCTGAATTCCTATACTTTACCATTTTTCTCTGATTCATCTAAATGTGCTACTCACTGAACTTGCCTTTCTATCAAGGAATTAAACAACGTGCAAAATCCTCACAGATTATTAACTGCTTCTTATTTGATTATCTCAAATATTATTTTCTGCTCAGTTCTCACATATATTGCCAACTGCTTATTACTGGATTGCCCAAATATAATTAGTCAGATAGATAGATAGATAGATAGATAGATAGATAGATAGATAGATAGATAGATAGATAGATAGATAGATAGATA
>JANHFL010003702.1:51063-62381 GCA_032468155.1 Oxyrhabdium leporinum | reverse complement strand
TAGATAGATAGATAGATAGATAGATAGATAGATAGATAGATAGATAGATAGATAGATAGATAGATAGACGAGAGAGAAAGAGAGATAATTGACTGATTAATCTTATTACTATACCAAAGAAAATACAATAAAGGTAAAAATATAAGGTCTATCTCCAGGATAAAATAAGTACTACAACATAAAATGCAATAATAAAGTAATAAGGGCTAAATGCAAAGAATTGACATTCAGACATACATTGCCTTTATATGATATCCTGATCTGTTCAATATAATGGATTCTTTGCTGAAGTGCCTTGTCTATAAACTTAGCTGTTCTACTAACAATGTATATGTTAGAACCCATGAGGTAATAAGACAATCAGGGTCTTACTCAGGGTCCGGTAGGCTGTTCTTCAGTAGGGATTTTAAATAACTAAGCCTAAAAGGGGCAGACAGTTGACAGACAAACCAAACATGAACAGTATCTTCAGTGACTGGGACATTGCATATACATATCCAGCACATATGGCAAGCGAAGGAAACACCCATATTTGTCCATGGAATCCAATAACTCAAATCTTGCTGTAGACTAGGCCCTCCTTAGGAATTGTATCAAACTCAATGACATCGAGTCACTTTTTTCACTTGGAAAGTGATTTTTCTTCTTAGCCAAACAATGTAGCAATAATATGTTGCCAATAATTCTATTTTTGGACTTTGATATTTAAGAGTTTTTGTTTAAAAATTTCCTTTGTCTAGGAGGCAGTTGAGAATAAATATTAGATGGAAAACACATGCTGTAAAACAACTTTAGCAACTGGGCTTATCCAGGAGTTTATTTGTCCAGCTAAACATATTGTGGATAGCCTATCAGGGTCTGTTGAATGGGTCCTCTGTCAATAGGTAAAAAAATTGTTGAGTGGTATGGAATGGATACCTGTTTCTGCTCTGATCACTATTGCTCAGTAAATTGCCTTGACTAGATATCAATTATAGTTTCATTTTTAGTCTTCCGGAACACATTTACATATTTATTCAATTTATTGAGTAATTCCATTTGCTTGCACTCCAAATAACTTACAAAAACAATAATAAACATACATTTTAAATGTATTTTGAAAGTCAACAATAACATATCAGTAAGAAAGACCTCATGTGAGGGCAATAAGATCTTGTTTATTAGGCAGTAAGATCTTCAAGCTTCCTCAAATGCCTTCATGAAAAGCCAATGTTTTCACTGATCATCATAGTATATCAGAGTCAGGGTGTACCTAATATCTGGGGTAGGCTCTTTCAGAGTTGGTGGGGACCACTGAGAAAGCAAAGTTTAATATGGAGTCTTTGTAAATGTCATTCCTTTAAATTTGGGAACTTCAACAAGCCCCATCTCCTAGATCTCATTGGACCAACAGATTCAACTCAGGGAAGGCAAACATGGAACTCTCCCAGTTTAAACCTTCCAGAATTCATAAGTACTTTTAATAATCTAGAGTGCTACAGTCCTGGCAGAATTAGTGCTAGAGGTATTGTCTCGGGATGTAAGGTGTCCCGACTAAAGCTGCCTTTTGCAATTGACTAATGGTGAATTTGTCAATGCCAATGATGTTCACAAATAGTTGTTCTGGGATTACCTCTAAGGCACCTATTACTATTGGTACTATCTTTTGCCATAGTCTTCCTATTTTCATTTGTAGGTCTTTATATTTTGTGATCTTCTCCAATTCTTTTTTTTATTCTGTTGTCTCCAGGTACAGACACCTCTGCTATCCAGACTTTTTTGTCTTTCTTATCAACAATTTTTATTCCACATTTATTTTTTGCTAAAGTCAAGAAGGCATACTTACCTAATGCTCTCATCCTTATTTTTCCCACAATAACTCTGTGAACTGGGTTGGGCTAAGGAGGCAGTGATGTAAAAGGCTGTGAGAATAACATGACAGACAAGAGGAGGAGCTGCAATCTGAAAAATGGAAATCAGAGTCTGAAACGAAAAGGTAATTTGAGTAAGCATCTCAGAACTGACTCACCCTAGTTTTCTGGAACATAAAGGCAGGTGGGGAAGAGGCATATTTGCAGGGTTCTGTTATTGTAATTTTACCATAGAGATACTATTACTATTTTTGGCTTTTTTCCCCTGAACTGGATTCCTTGAAGTGCTTCCAGGGCCTAGGACTGGAACAGAACTTATCAGTATGTTAGCCACCACACTAAACCAGCTCTCTAGGTTAGGAAGAATAACTAGATTCTGAAATAAAATGTGACAACAGCCTGAGTTAGGTTGCCTAGGACTTTCCTTGCTGACTGCAAACCTTGGATGCCAAGGCATCTAAGTAATTTAAAAAAAGAAAGCATTTGGGAAACTGCAATATCAATATATATATATAGTTATTGTTGTTAGTAATTTAAATTGTTATAGCTACTTACTCCAGTAGACGCTGGTAGGTTACAAATACAAAAGCAAACATTTAAAGATATAAAGCAACATGGCAATCCCGCATAAAATAAGCATAACAGTAACAAACCACAATACCCCCGACACCTTAACCCCAGGCCTCAGATCAAAACCAGGTCTTAAGGGTCTTCTGCAACCCCAGGAGAAAAGGCACCATCATATTTTAGGGACAGGAGGGGGAATGCTTTTTCAGAGGCTGGGGGCATGACAGAGAAGGCCCACTCCTCAGTCCTTGCACAATGACATTTTTAATAGAGGGACCTCGGACATTAGTACTCTACCAGAAACTACTTGGTGGGATGAGTTGTTAGAGTGTTGTTTTATCTAGGTCAAGAATTATCATTACAGGCTATTAACAGTTTTCTTATGGTTCAGATGGATGACCTTGACATTATTGGGAGTTTTCAGGGTAAAGTTTAGAGTAACCTTTTTGGACAAAGGTCTGCTGTTGACAAACTCAATTATGTGAAATTGCAATCAGTTAATATCTGCTGGTGTACAGTCAATATGGTTAGTGACATATTTAACCTAAATATGGGGAATCTGTAGTTTACCCTATGCAGCTGATCTAAAATTTTCATCATCTATTTCCATTATCCATGTTGCCTGAAGCTACTGAGAGTTGTAATACAGCAACATCTAGATGATCAGAGTTTTTTCCCATTCATCTAAGGCCAACGAAAATCTCATTTTCTATTCTGTCTTCTTCAGAGATCCTTCTGGTTTTCCAAATTGTCAGCTGACAACCAAGGGATTGAAGGATCTCTGCACAGGATGTTATTTTAACATCTACTTAAACAATACCTTAGAAAAACTAAGATATTCAGGTTATAATATATTCTAGTTTTTTGTTATATTCTTGTTACACAGTGGCTATGGATTTCATAGTGTGTGTTATTTCTTTGTTTAATATAGATACTTCTCAATTGTAGTTAAGTATTTTTTAAAAATCTGCTTAATATTGGCATGTGAAAGGCACTAGATTGACAAGCTCGCAAATAATTTATCTTAAATTAAAGCTGCTAGTTCTTTTTTTCATCCCTCACAGCTCCCTCACAAAAGAGGGTTCCAAAGGGCACATAACTGTGTTTGGGACCATCTGGTTTCTGTGAGGTTACTTTGTACATCTGCTTGAGCATAAAACCTGCAATAAATTATCCAGATGTTACACACACTTATATGTCTTCTTGGCCATTATCTCAATGAAAAATTGCAAGTGCTTTGTAAGAGAATTGCTGCAATTGGGAAATTAAAATTATAGTATAAATACTGGTGTTTCCATAATCAGAATCGTATGCGCTAAAAACCAATAGTATACTTTAAAGTATACAATTCTGAAAACTGAAGACAAATACTTTTCTCAGGAAAATTTCTCAGGCTCAGAAAAAAACAAAACAAAAGGGAGATCTTGTATTCAAAGGGTAAGCTTTAGTACTCATACAATCTTACTAGGAACTATACATAGAAAATCTTTTGACCAAAACAAAGTGGGGGATGCCCCCTCCCCCCAAGAGAATGAAATGTTTTGGGGAATATTAAAAGAAACAGAATATTATATGTCCCGAAGGAGAAATGGACAAACATGTTCTTAAAGCCAGAAAGGAGCCCCAGTCTTGCAGCCGTAGGAAAACAGCCTCAAGGATACGCTTGAAGAGGCCATTTTTTTGGAATGGAGATTTTGTATCCATTCAGAAAGACGGGGCCAATCTGTTCATAAGCAAAGAGACTCCAAATAAGCAACACAATTAGGCAAGCTGACAAGATTACCTCAGACAAACACCTAGGATTTGCATTTCCTCTTTTGCCTGAAGAGCCAGCCATGACCCCTACATGACCTCATAGGAATCTGGCAACATCCATTAAAATATTAAAGGACACATTCTTACACAGGAACAGGCATCTCAAGCACAAAGCCCTAAGGAATGTATAAAAGCCCACCTATCCCAACCCATTTTGTTAGCCACCCCAGAAATATGCTGCTGTCACTGAAGTTTCTGGAAAACCAAATAAACAGAGACCTCCTTTCCTCGCAGCCAGCTCCATTTTACTTCCAGCGTCTTTCTCCCAGCTTGGAATCGGTCCGGATTTTTTCTTCCAACAATAGCAAGAAAATGGAAGCAAATATATTGCAAAGAATTTCTTTAACAGTTCAGAAAGCTTTCCAGAAAGGCATTTTAGGCATCTTCCACTTCAAACATTTTGGTGATATATTTGGTGAAAGATAAGGAGAAGTGATAACTTGGTTATAAGGGGAAAGAGGTGTGTGTTCTCAGCTACAGTGCTTGACTCCAAATCTTATTTCTTATCTCAGATGCTCTATAAAGCAGGCTATAGGAATGTTGCACCTCTTTTTGAAATGTGAAGGGAGCCACAACATTTCCATCTGTCAATTACAAAAGGCCATATTGCTTGGATCTACACATATACTATGCCAATACATTACATCATCCTAGATTCTTGGGAAGAACTTGACGATTATGATGGCCAATGCCAGCCAAAGAACTGGCACTGTGACTTCACATTGTTGTCAACAGATATCAGTAATTATAATAAATATACTGTTTACCAACTGTGTGTGTATGTCTGTGTCTGTGTCTGTGTCTGTGTAAAAATGTTTAAATGGGCAACAGGCTAGAGAGGGGTGCCAAACTGGCGACCTGCAGGCCAGATGCGTCACGTGCAGGCCACGCCCACCCGAGCTCCGCCCAGAGAAAAAAAAGCATCACGATATGTCACATGATGGCAATGTTACACCACGAGTTTGACATCTGTGGCATAGAGGATATGTTATGTCTTAGAAGTGTATATAATGGAAATGTACTATCTTGATTTTACAACTAAAGACAATTTTGGCAGGGAGATAAAAGATACAACTCTTATAATTAAGCGATCACATATAGCCTATGTTCCATTTTAAATATCATGCAAGTGCTTGTCTCCTCATCCCAATGACAGGAGGTGAGTTCATAAGGATTTCATAAGGATTCGTTTAGGATTCAAGAGGATTTGATTCCCACTAAAGTCTGTAAAACTGCATAAAATGTATAAATACTATTCATGCAAACTATTTAAAGTATTTTTTGGCTGTTCCAAAGGTGTTTTTTCAAGAGGCAACTGGACTTTTTGGTTTTTCTTTGAAGACATTTCATTTCCTATCCAAGAAGCTTCTTCAGCTCTTGGATGAGCTTCTTGGATGAGAAACGAAACGTCTTCAAAGAAAAACCAGAAAGTCCAGTTGGCTCTTTGAAAAAGCATTTTTGGGACAGCCATGACCTGGATGAATGAGAATCTCCATATATATTGTTTGGCTGCTTATTATTAAACTCTTTTTGATAAATATATACCTTTCAGATTAGGAAAAAAGTATAATCACATTGACTTTCCTGAGATACAAATATCCTCTATTTTGTATATTTATTTTTTAAAGTTAAAATGTTTCATTAACAAATGATGTATCAGCTTTGCTAATTTCATGAAATGTATAAGCCTCCTACCAACATTTAAGTTGTTCAAGATCAAATCTGAAAAGAAATTTGTGATATGGTCTTCCTTTTATTGTCTGTACAAAACCACTTCAGTGTGCAACTTTCATGCTGGTCACAGTTTATTTCAATGCACATTCATTCAATAGCCATTCATTCTTGACTCTATCTCTTCTTAGTTTACCACACATGCTTAATTACTTCGTTTCCACTGCATTAAACTTGGTGTTATAGATCTCCTGGCACATAAACCTCTTGCTGCTGTATTACAAAGTGGAGAGAAACACATCCACACACACAGCCATTTTTCGTTCCTTTCCACAAATATTCATACCTCACAACAGACCACATAATGCCCACTATCTTTCATTAGTATTTACATTTTCTTTATTCAACCTTAGTAAATATTTATCAAGATGCATTATTTTACTTGGTTTTGTTTTCATTTGTTATGTTAAATTTGAAAATGCTTGCCCTTTGAGCATAATCACTTGGGTATTTAATACGTATTTTTTATATCTATAGTTCTTGTTGCATCATAAAGTCTATTTCTTATTAACTGCAAATCATTCAAGTTCTCAACTAATAAATGCAGCAGCGGCTGCATACAGCAGTATATATACATTCACATTCCATAATTCAGGCCTAGTCAACTTTAGCAGACCTTCCCCAAATCAATAAACAATAAACTTTCTTACATCATATGAATAGTCATCAACTTACAAGTTTGTTTAGTGATTGTTTGAAGTTACAACAGGTCTGAGAAAAGTGACATGACTGTTTTTCACACTTGAAAATTACAGCATCCCATGGTCATGTGATCAAAACTCAGATGCTTGGCACCTGACTCATATTTATAACGGTTGCAGTATCCTGGGACCAATTCTTCTCTTCAGCATCCCCTGCCACAATTGCCTCCCAAACCCAACATAATTCTCTCTCAGGAGCTCTCTCATGGGAAGTCAACTGATAATTGTGAGAGTGAATTTGCACACTGATAAGAGAGATGGCAACCATATGGAAAACTTTGCAAGTTGTCTCCCATTCCCAGAAGCGAAAGGCTGTATCTTACCTCCACAATGCATGTATACGTACGTACATCCTGTACATACATATCTCCCAAGCTTTAAATCCTGGTCTTCTTTTATAATAAACTCTTTGTAGCCTGTTTCTCATGCTGGTTGATTGTTTGCACCTCTATTGACAAAACATGGTAGTTGGCAGGCATCAATCTTCCAGGAGAATATTATTCCTATACTGTGAGACTTGTATTTTATTGCTGGTATGTTTCTGGATGCAATTCAACATGTTGATTTTGAACTAAAAGGCTCTATGTGTACCAGTACCTAGTATATCCAGACCATCAGCCAGAGTCAACTTGCCCAGTGTGTTCATCCCAGGAAAAGCTGGTACATGTCCCTTATTTTTGTGACGTGTGAGGGGCTAAGTCCAGACATAATTACCTCATCCTTATATGTTCCAAAAGATATTAAATACAGAGCTTCTAAAGTTTTTAATACTTATCATGTCGGCATTAGCTATTGTTTATTATTGTTATTGTTAATTTCCAATGTATTTTTATTTAGAATTATGATTGTTTCATTATATTAATATTTATATTATGTTAATGGCTATAGACATTTTAATTGTGATTGAATTGTATAGTTTATTGTGGTAACTGGCCAGGAGTCCGTGCTAGATTCCACAGTTTACAAACTGAACAAATGAATAGATAAAGGAATTCTGTCCATTCCCGGTGTTTTGTAGTCTATCTTGCCACTCCCAATATCTCATAACTTAAGATAATGAAGTAGAAATTAGGAAACTACACGTTTAAGACCCTTCTTTAGGCATGAAAACTGGCTGCACGATTTTGGACCAGTCACTTTTTCTCAGCTCAATCCACCTTACAGAGTTGTTAGTTATGGAGAAAATGGTTATGCTACCTTGAATCAAACAAAATAAAGGCAGGAAATCAATCTAATAATAAAATAAATTGCTAACATTGCATACAGATTTCTAAACCACTTCTTTCAGCGTTTGTTCACTTCGGTTACATCTCAAATTGTTTCATCGCGTTTATTTTAACTCTCTTTTCTTCTACTGAAGAATCCTTAGCTAATCCTCTTTACCCACTTCCAAAACAATGTTTATTTCTATCGAAATCAGTGTGCATTTGTCTGCCTCTCATAATTTCAACTTTTCCCAGCTTTACAGTCAATAAATATATTGCAACTTTTTTTCTTAATATACACTGCAATATGCAATTCTCATTTGCTACATTAATCATTCTCTTATATTTTTTCTCAGCCCCAGCCTGTTAATTACCAATCATCATTTTTCATATTTCCCATTAGTGAGATTCTATGAAACTCCATGTTATTCTATAATTATTTTCAGTATTCCAAGCCGTGTTCATGTTCTTTTAAAAGCACGCACACGCACACACGCACACACGCACACGTCACAATGCTATCCCTTCTCTTTCCTCCCCCTCCTCCTTTTTCTTCTTTGTCTATTTTTTCCCAAGTACCTCTTTGAAAACATCAAAAATGGTCTGTTCAACATTCAGAACCTAACATCACCCCTAATTATCTAAACCTTAATCATAAACAATCAAATCAGATTTATATTCATTCCTTTGACATGTGCTGAATGTATATAAATAAACTTGAACCAATACGATTGATGGTTTTACCCCTGATAATTGCCTGGACAAGTTCCTGCAGTTTTTTTGTGGGGGGGGTTCGGAAAAATTTCAGAAGTGGTTGCCATTACCTGCTTCCTAGCACTGAAAATAAATGAGTAGTCCACAGTCACTTAGCTACTTACAGTAGTTACATGCAGTTGTACAGTAAAGACTATATTAGTCAGTTTAGTGACATTTTATAAGTATGAACAAGCTGACTCTACTCTTATGGAATATTACCTCAGCACTAGTGCAATTGTTCCCACGTGCAGTGTAGTTCTTCTGATTAGTCCACAGGACTGTGTCTAAGTTCATATACTTGTCCTTAGTCTGAGCTCCAAGACTTGCTTCTACCATGCCAATGGGCAGGGGTGTCAGACCCGCATCATCATGGCGTCGTCACATGACATATCACAACTTTTCCCCCTTTGCTAAACCGGGCATGGGCGTGGCCAGTGCATGATGCATCCGGGCCACGGGCCTCAAGTTTGACACCTCTGCCAATGGGTAACAGCATTAACTGGGTGCTCCAGTGTCTGCTTCATTGGATCTTCCCAAAGGTTTGAAAGAACAGACAAATTGGACATTTTTGGGTTTAAAATACTTACAGAGCTGATCTGATTTACTTTGGGCCATCTATGTGGAAGTAGAAAGGGGAGGGGGTTTCTCCCATTCCTCTACCACTCTGCTGAGGGGTGGCTCTTTCATATGAGTAACTAAGTATTGCTTTAGGCACCAAGTTAACTATGGGGCTAAATTCTGAGGAGGTTAAAAAAAGCAAACTGAAAATATTTTTCATGGGCATGAAAATGTGGATTACACAGGTTTGCCTTGGAGTCCAGTTGTTGCCAGCTAGTCTAGGGCGATCACTTGCCTATTACAGGATCTCTTAATGCAAAGCTTGCTAAGATGAAAGAGAAGAGAAGCAGGCTAAAAGTTGATTTCTATTTCAAAATTGGTAACAAGACACCATACCAGAGGGCAGTAGCTTACCTTAAGCTCCAACAGCTGTTGGGACTCAGAAGGATCAACCATGAGGGCTCCTCCCTAAATGTCACATTTTTTTCTGGCGACCTCTGTTATTCTGCTAAAATGATTGCTAAACTTACCAGTCACAACAGTGCATTTGACCCCCCAGGACAGATTTGTTGGAATACAAATCTACTGGTTTTCCTTGATTAAATAGAACAATCATCTTTTTTATATATCTAATTTTAAAAAGGCACATTTCCTTCAGTATAAAGCCATTTACCTTTATTTTTGTCTGAAAAAGTGCTTTCTTCCAGCCATGACTGAAAATGGTTGTACAGTTATAATATGCCTCTTCATTGCAGGATTATCAAATATAATTCCGGCAAGCTCTTAAATTAAGAATCAGAACTTTTCCTGGAGTGTTTTAATAGGCTTCGAGAGCTGCTCTTGTGGTCTGCCAATCTCATTTTGTCTTCAATCAGCATCCATAATGCACTTACCCCGCAGTCAGTTTTCTGCACTATATGTAGACAATTTTCACCAGAGGTGTATATGTTTGATTACTTAGCAAAGCTTACAGTCACATGAATAATAATAGAACTGTTTATTAGCAGACAGTGAACTCAGAATCTTCCTCAACACAGAAGTGTTAATTCAGCCAGTCTGTTATCACATTGAAGGTATCACTTTGTACATTGAAAATAATTTTATCCAGAAGAATATTGTATACTAGGACCATCTGCATGCTAGGGTGAATTACAAGCTTGGTCTAATAATGATTGCACCATGTGTACCTTCTGGCTCCAGACATGATTGGGTATAACTAATCAACCTATGGATTAATCAGACTTAATATCCATATCTGGAGCTGTGTTTTCATCTGTTCGGGAGAAGCCAGAGAATAAAGCCATCTGCATATCTACATCAAATAATGGCTTTGTTCTCTTGTTTTTCCAAGCAAATAAAGCCAGAAGAGCTTATTTTGATACGTCACAGATTGTGTTGGTTAGCTGGCTAATTTCTTGCACATATTCACATATATCAGTGGGGTGACATGGTGGCATTCACTGCTAAAAAAGATTAAGCCTTAGGTAGGACACACGAATGTTATTGATGAATCATACAAATGCATTATTCATAATGTAATTTCCGCCTATTTGCATGGGAGGTCATCTTCATTTATTGAAAAACCATCACCGTGGATTGGAACAGCTGCTGTGCTCTATGGTTTTCTGCAAGTCTAGATTTAAAAACTGTGGAAATACTATACAGACTTTGTTACATGGACAACCTTTGAGTATATTTGTCCTATTCCTCGACTGGAAGATGTGCCTCTGAAGAAATAACGATTCAAATGAGGTCTGCAAATAGCCTGTTGGAAGAAATGTCGATCTGGGTTCAGTTCCAAGTGGGGAGAAAAACACTGGAAACATGGAGGCTATTTGGAAAGATGGTTTAATAGAGGACAGGACCACATGGTTTGAGGTCCTGGGCAATCGAGCACATGGGTGAGAGAGGGAGAGAGATTTATACCCTCTATTGGGCTTTGAACTTGCTTCCTGTTCCTGTGAAAGAAATGGATTCTGATTCGTTGTCAGACTCCCATGGGGCCATGCAGGGGTAACTTTGTAGGTTGTCTTGAGTCCCAGGGCTGGTTGAACCTTGCTGGGTGATGCAATCTTCCCAGGTGCCATGTG
Source organism: Oxyrhabdium leporinum (assembly GCA_032468155.1). Classification (NCBI taxonomy): domain Eukaryota; kingdom Metazoa; phylum Chordata; class Lepidosauria; order Squamata; family Cyclocoridae; genus Oxyrhabdium; species Oxyrhabdium leporinum. Next base: position 51,108 of record JANHFL010003702.1, on the reverse strand, counting down.
GTGAGATGGGTAGAGGGCTAATCCTATTATGTTCTGAGGGTGAAG
>JANHFL010003702.1:28009-50995 GCA_032468155.1 Oxyrhabdium leporinum | reverse complement strand
CATGGGTGGGGGTAAAATTAGGGCACCCCTTGAAAAAAGGGCCTAGCCGTTTTTTCAGGGGGAGGAAAAAAAAAAAAGACCCAGTCTTATTTTCTGAGAAACACGAATTCTGGCTATTTTTCAGCATATCATTAGCAGCACCTTTTCCCCCCAGCTCTGTAAAAAGTAGAACCAAAATCACACTCCATTTTCAGCAATGTGAACTCCTCGCTCTAGATTTGAATGAAAAAAAAGTTATTACCTTTGCAGGAACTGATTGTGGAGCTAATTAGACATCACAACTCACATCATTTTGGGACTGTTTTGTTGAATTAAGTCTGTGAAACGTCGGACAGTTTTCTGTCAGTAATTGACTCCAAAGCAAAGACTATGGTTGAAAAACTCCTCATATTATAGCACACTTAGCTTAAATCTTCTGGGAGAATGTCCTGATGAAGTTTATAAAAGGCGCCTGTAAATTAATGAAAATGTTTGCTGAAACCTCCCTGTATAGGGCTGTAATTTTAAAATGGAATATCTAAACTCCAGCAAGCAGGGGAGGAACATGTGGCAAATTTTATTAAACCAAACTAAATTGTTCTTCATCTAAATGATGAAGATGTGCTCTAACTTTGCCTCCTCCAGTTCATGGGATTGCAGTTTCCATCCCACAAGGCCAAAGGCTGCTCTATCTTAATGGGAATTAACAGTGAGAGGATCCTTCTTTTAATTTGAAAGGATATTTTGGGCTGTAAAAGTATTCTCACTCCCTCGGTTTCTTTCCATGTGTTTTAAGAAATACTTATCTGTAGATGGGCTCATTCCTGCCTGATTTACTGTGCCTTTCCGTGACTGGGTCTAGTTGGCCAGAACCGTCTATAGCAGGGGTCTCGAACTGTGGCAACTTTAAGACTTGTCTGGGAGTTGAAGTCCACAAGTCTTAAAGTTGCCAAGGTTTCAGACCCCTGACCTATAGCAAGATATACTATGAAACCTCATCTCCTGGTACAGTTTATCTGGCTGTTTACCAGGAGTTGCTCTTTGGGGATGGTTCTGAAATTTCCTTTTCAAGTTTGTCATCAAGCTATGTGGGGAAACAGGTTTGCTGGAGCTGGATGTAGCATCAAACAGGCGAAACAGATGAATGTTCAGAGATATACACACAGTGGTTTTCCATGGTGTCCCAGATATTACACTGGTCTGGATAATTTGTAGAAATAAGCAGTCTGGCATTTTTTAATTTCAGGGATTGTGATGATCTAGGCAGCCAGGGATTTCCAGACATCATCATTTGGGATCTTGGAGGGCTGTTCTTCTTATCTTCTCACTTATGGAGCTCTGTGAGACAAAGGATCCATTCTCTGATGACAGCCACTCGTGAAAAAGTTTATACGTTTGCCTAATGCCTTTTCTGTACAGTTTTAGGAACTAGGTTAGAAACCATTTTATTTGCTATTTGCTTCTAACATATAGTGTGATTGACCACACTTACAGTCCCTTTGCTTATTATGCTAGGATTTTATTTTGCTTATAATTTAAAAAAAAAATATCTTGGTCTTTCATATGTTTTTAAACCAGAATAAGTGTTGTAAATGAAAGAGGCCTTACAGAGGAATCCCTAGTATCTTCAGAGAAATCTTAAGTACCTCCTTTACATTCCACTGAAATAGAAGCCTGATTCAGGATTAGGAAAATCTGCCTGTGTGGACACAACTTTTTTTTAGGGTATGCTTTGCTCCAGAAGGACCATTGGTCTGTTTCCTGATCCATCCTTCTCTAAAGGATAGTATTGACCTACACCTGGTACTGATGTATAGTAAGTTGATCTGTCAAATGGCGAGAGTATGTTCTGTTCAGAATGACAGACTTCATATTTCACCAGGATAGAGTTGGCTCATAACTGCTGTTTCAGGAGTTCAAATCTGCCCTCTGTAACGAAGATCTGGCAGTTCTGGTTGCTCTTGATCTGTGTTTTGATTCTCATTGACGTGGTGGCACTTAGTTGAGGAAGGCCACACAGGTAGCAATGTCACTAAGGAACATGAAGACTTCTTTCTCTTTGTTTATCTTTCTGGATAGTAGTCCTTTTTCTTATATTTTCTACAATGAAGGACCAACACCTGGATGTTGCATTGGCTGTGGCGTTTCTCCATTTGTACATTGTCTGACCAACTATAAAGGGCAAAGTCTTTGTCAGTGGTTTTGAAACCCTTTCCAGCTTTATGACCATTGACAACTCTTGTTTTGAGGTCCACAGAGGTCTCTGTTGATAGGGACATGATTTATTTTGATAAATCTATCCATGGAGATGACAATTTATGTTGGTGGGGGTTTTTTTATATGATGCCAGACAATATTTATGTCTCTCATATTCACATCTGACTATCATCTTATTGATTTCAAATCTGATTCCACATAGCCCTTTATGAGAGCTGATTATCCCAGGATTTAATGTACAATATTTTTCTAACAAAGGCAGGGAATGTTGTCTCAATGTGTTCAATAAAGATATTACACAGCATACTGTTTTGGGTGTTGAGGTAACCAGAATGTATTCACCTATTTAATAGGATAATTTTGTTTGCCTACAGTCTTTATGAGCAATCAATCAACCTCATTTGTGTTGCTTTTGTGTCTCTGCTGGGTATTGTGCTAGCAATTTTATTTTGTCTAATATGCATACACAGTCATCTACAGTGGTGAAAAACAAGGTTTGTAAATCCTTTGAAACTATCTGTAGTCCTGCAGTACTGTGACTTATTATGCTCTTTAGCAGGTCATTGTGAAATATACATGTGTGTGATAAAAGAAAGTATATCTGTTGATTTAGAGCAAGTGTAAGTGAATACACTTGAATTATGGATTATTTTGTAGTATGGAATTTACAATCAAGGATCGGAGAAAAGAATGTGTGATAGTGAACAGAATACCTACTCAATGGTTTAGCACTGAACAGGGAGGAAGGCAGGGATGTGTGCCGTGCCCTCTACTTACACTAAAGTATATAAAGAATTCTTAAGGAGATACTAGAAGCTTGTTGGTTGAAGATATGAACTTACATGCATATTTAAATGCAAATAGTGTCTTTTGATTAGCTGAGAACCTGAATGCCTTGTAGTTGTTGCATGATGTAATAAAAGAGTATGAGTCTGAAAAGTAATATAATGAAGACAAAGTAGTTGTCATTTTGATAGTGGAAATGGATGATAGAGCAAAACTAGAGTGAAAAGATGAATGCATATAATTTGGGAAAATGTTTACAAAAGTTGGGGAAAAGAATGGAGGAATTGTAACAAGTGCAAATGTTGGTCGAAGGATAGGCGCTAGTATGTGATTGGTTAAGAGAAATGAAACCTCCTTCTTCTTTGCTTCCTCTTCTACCACTTCGGGTGTCAAGGAATGAAGTAAACAAAGCAAAATTGCGCTGAATAAGAATATGCTTCTGCCCAATTTGTTATATAACAAATTGATCATATAAAAGTGAGACTTAGTAGCCAGGAGAAATATAAAGGTAAATTGAATTCACTGGAGGTGGAATGCTTATAAAGTGTGTGGTAAACAAGAAGAAACAGTCATAAAGGAGTGATTGCTGAATGAACATTGATTGAATGCATACATGAGCAACGAGTCTTAAAGAGGTGTCTGGTCCTGTAGAGACAATGAATGAAGACTGAATCACAAAACAAATATATGGAGGAGGAATGACTGGGCTATGACAAATGTAAAGACTGAGAAAGTCATGGTTAAATGAAGCTGATGAAATCCTCCAGAAGAAAGGTGTAAGAAGGTTGGAGACAAAAGGCAATGTATGTATGAATCAATCAGAAATAAGGATAGATACCGGGGTCATACTATCATATGTGGTGGACTTGCTTAAAAGCCAAAAAATATTGGACAAAAATACATACTTGGTTGGGAAAAATGATAAAACAGCATATTGATCTAAAACCAGAAATATTTTTATTGGGGATTTTGCCTGAAGAATATAGCAAGAAAAATGTATATTTACTTATTCATGTATTAACCGCTACTAGAACTGTATTTGTACAAAACTGGAAGAGTGAAGAAACATCTACAGATGAGAATGTGATTAGGAAAATATTAGAACGTGCGGAAATGAATAGATTGACTTTGGCAATTAAGGAGGAAGAACAAACTGAATACTATATGATATGGGATCTATTTTATCAATGGTTAAATAATAAAAATGAACGTTAGAAATAGGGAAATAAAAGAAGATATGTTAAAAGAGATAAGTAAATATTATAACTAGTTTGTGGAATAATATTACTATATTAACGTAGAATTAATATGTGGAATATTACTATGTTAAATATGGCAGAATTAATATCAATGTAATGAAGGATGCTGTAATTTTGATTACTGTTATACAAAAATACTTGTACCCAAACAACACACTGTTCAATTGAAGATGGAATGGTTATAAATAAAAATAAAAAACTAAAAAAAACTAAAAATAAAGGCGTGTTTGCTTAGTGCTGTGAGAGGACACTTTCCCACTTTACCTTCCAAATACTTGCCCCCGTGCCTGTCATCTCTTTTAAAGCTATTCTTTGAACAGAAGATTGGCACTCTTCTGAAACCATTTAAAAATAGCTCTAAACCCAACTGGCAGTGACAGTAGCCATTCAATAATATGGAAGAACTTTTTGCACTTCACTGCTCAACTACTATTTTGCACACAGACCTTTCCACTCTTTTAGATATATTTGAAAATAATCTCTTTCTCTCTCTTCCAGAAAGGTGCACCCAGCCAAGAAGAAATGCTCTTCACAAGCAACTGCAGGTGTTTTGTTGCAAATGAGAGAAGAGGCAGCTAAGATTTTTCATCCTTCTTTCTTACCTTTGGCAGATAGTTTTAAGCAGCAGCTGGGGTCCAATTTTCTGCACATGTCTGTTGTCCCTACCACTGATTATTGATAATGTCTAATCTTCAAGACAAGTGCAACTTGGATTTAACCCTCACAAAAGTAATTAGATGTGAAATAGGGAATCAGAAATTTGTTAACCGTTTAAAAAAAAATGATAGCCTAAGAGTGATCTAACACGTTTTCTTCCTATTAAAGCAAGAGAAAAAGCAAAAGATAATAAAACTGAGTAAAATTTACTTGGTGACCTTCTGTTGCTAGCATCGACGGCCTAATCAGAGTTTTCAAAGCAATATCCTCAAAGAAGAATAGATTAAAGTATTAAATCTGGAGAGCAATAGAGATGGAAAAGGGAGATGACATCACATATTTTGCTTAATTCTGCTTTGAATCTCAGACTTGGCCCCTAAGTTACCCTTTCAAGGGAACCCCTTGCTTTTGGCAAGGCAGGAATGGCAATAAATCTGTTTTTCCAAACAGATAGCTGTCTCACCACTACATGCTTTAATTGCAAGCTGTCTCATTTTTAAAAAAAAACTGTCTGCTGAGTTCTTGAATTAAAAAATATGGCCAGTATTGAAAACAATTTTCTTAAACTTAATTTTAACTTTCCTTACCATATTGTTCCAAAAGCTGCTCACGTTTCCTATATATATTTGTTCTTCCATCACATGGAATGGCAAGCCTAAAAAATGTTTGTTTTTTTTTCCCACTGAACTGAAGCAACATATATTTCAAAATTATATCAATGTACTGCTGTGCCCAAAATTTAGTGGCTAAAGCTACAAATCACATTGAAGATATAACATAATTGTATTATGTATTTTATTAGCATGCAAACAATAAAACAGTATATATTGCTGTCTTTGCAAAACATTAGCAGTTTGCTGCTGAGCAAAGACAGGACCATAGCTTACAATATCATTACAATACCCATATATTGTATGCAGCAGCACTTACAGTGTGATCAAGGGTAGAATTGCCGAAAAAAGAGTGAAAAGCTAACTTCTACTATTTAAAATAACAATAGCAAAGGAAACTTACATTTTAGGCATTGTGTATTTCTACATACGCATGGATATGGAACAGGCTACAGTGGTGCATTTATTTAAATGTTAGTAAATTGCTCTCATTAATACAACTGTCTATGCAGAACTCCTATTTCTAAGGTTGTACAGGAGGATTAATGGATGTTAAAGATGCTGCTAAAGTTGTATAGAAGGATTAATGGATGTACTGAAACAATTATGTTGATCCAGAAATAATGCTTTTTAATATGAAAGTAGCTCATCATGAGGGTAAAAAGGCAGTTCAGATGTTGCAAACAGTGACTGTATTGGGTACTTTTGGCCACACCTTCTCTGTTTAATTTTCAGAGAATCAGAAGGGCTTCAACAGAAACAACAACCCAAAAGACAAATCCTAGAACATCATGTGAGCCCAATCATCTCTTTATTTTTTCCCCGGTCTCTTTCTATTCAGCCAGAATGCAAAAATGCATTGAATGATGCCACAGCTCTAGCAGAATATAGGTAGTCCTTGACAACTACAACGGAGCCCAGAATTTATGTTGCTAAGCAAAACATTTGTTAAGTGAGTTTTGCCCCATTTTATGACCTTTCTTGCCATAAGTGAATCACTGCAGTTGTTAAGACAGTAAAATGGTCGTTAAGTGAATCTGGCCTCCCCATTGACTTTGCTTGTCAGAAGGTCACAAAAGATGATCACATGATCCTGGGACATTGCAACCTTCCTAAATATGAACCAGTTGACAAGCATCTGAATTTTGATCATCTGACCATTGGGATGCTGTGAAAAATGGTCATAAGTCAGTTTTTTTCAGTGCCGTTGTAACTTCAAACGATCATTAAATGAACTCCCAGGATTTGTACCCACCATGGGAGTCTGACAACAGCCAATAGAATACATGTTCTTGAACAGGAAGTTCAAGTTGAAAGCCCAAGAGAAGGTATAAAAACCCCTCACTCTCAACTCTATGTGGTCAGCTACCCAGAATCACACATGCTTGGTGGTTCTGTTCACCATTAAACCATCGTTCCAATCAACCTCCATGTTTCCAGTGTCTTTCTCCCGGCTTGGAACTGAACCAGATGAATATTTCTTCCAACACAACCATCCTTTCTCTAACTTTTTTCAAATCCAACGTTGGCCACTATCCGCCAGACATTTTTTTTCTCTCTTTCAGAAGTGCCTAGCTTCTGTAAACTCTATTACCAAGTCACTCCTGGCTCCTGTTTTCCAACACATCTCCATTTTGTCAAAGTAAAAACTGGACGCTTGTCTAGGCCTTGAGAGAGACAGAAATCAAAGAGGAAGAGGAAAGCAGCGAAAAGCTGCAGTGCTTCTTCCTGCTCGCCTGACTTGCTTTTAAAAGCACTTTTGTGATGCATATCACAGCACAGCAGTTGCTGAAGTATTGGAGTGATGGATATGAGACAGTGATTTTCAAGCATGGGGTGGTGTGAGGGGTGGGTGAAGCAACCATTTTATGGTTAAAAACAAAAACAAAAGATTTTCCTCCCTCCCGGTTTTCCTTTGCTTTGAAATTAGTGGGAGTTTTGCCACTTGCTTCCATGTGCAGCTAGATTCCCCCATGCAGCTCCAAAATGGATATTGAGTGAACTTTACAAAAAGCTATTTGAGAGGGCCAAGAAAACTGGGGAGAGAAAGAGGGTGGGGCAGAAGCAGCCTGCCTTTATCATACCCAAAGCCAAACAATCTCTTTCCTTCAGGCTGTCTGATCATGTCACCATCCTTCCAACTCCTCTGCGCTCATTCATTTTTCCTATCCAGTGAGCGTGAACAATTCCACACTGCAGCCCGTCTGCATTTTATTCCTTGAATCCATCGGCAGCTTCTTCACAAAGAGAAAGCTCCTGTAAATAGGTTTTTAAAATGAGCTTTCTTGCTAAACACTGCAAAGATGTTTATTCCTATGTGGAACCCATAAAAGCTTTAAAGTTGTCATAGAAAGAAAGAAAAAAAGCAAGTGGTATATAATCATTCTCCATCACCACCAATCTTGTAACCATTTTGTCTCTATTGTAATTGATGGTGAGTGCACTGTTATGGTGAAGTTGGTTTGCTTTGGAGTTAATATGTGATTTGAACCCAGACAAGTATGGTTTAGACAACAAATCACAATTTAAAAAAAACAGGACCCAGCAGAGATTGCAGATCAGCCATTATCTTGGTATTACATAAGTCACGTAAGTGAGATGGATGGCTATATAAATTGAAATAAATAAAATTATTTCTGCTTCTTGATATCTTTGTTGCAGGTGCTCTGGCTCTTGATTTCTGGACTGACTTTGGTTTTCTCTTGGCATCGGACTCCATCTATTCTTTCCTTATCTGTCTGAAATTCACACTGAAGTCCAGGATTGCTGGTCGATGCTGCTATACAGTAAATTATTTAGTACTCCAGATAGCCAGCCTGGCAATCCACACATTCAAATTAATGCTGATCTCTTTTTCCTTTTCCTTTTTTTCTTTTTTGGCATAATGTACAGCAATGGTCCCCAGCCTTTTCAGCTCTGCAGATTGGCAGCAGTGGCAGTAATGGCTACAATGTAAAGTAGTGAGTATACAGCTTGTATAACAGTGTAAATGTGCTGTACCCTCAAAATAATGCAACACGCAGCTGCTAATGTCTAAACTGCTGGCAACAAAAGTGAGTACACCTCTAAGTGGGATGTACTTCTAGGATGGGACAAGGGGGGGGGGGGAAATGTGCCTCTGCCGCCCAGCAATTTGTCTCCTTGCAGCAAACAGCAAAAAGAATCGGTCTCCCATCGATCAGCTGTTTCAGGCTGCAAGGATCACCATTGCCTATTGCCGCCTCCGCACGCCCCGTTTTCAGCCTCCGCACGCCCCATTTTTGGCCCGTTCCGGGCAGTGGAGATCAGAACAGGCTACAAATGGGGCACGCAGAGGCTGAAAATGGGGTGCTGTGGTGCACGGAAGTGGCAATAGATCCCTGCAGCCTGAAACAGCTGACCGACGGGAGGCCGATTCTTTTTGCTGTTTGCTGCAAGAAGGCAAATTGCTGGGAGACAGAGGCACATTTTCCCCCCTTGTTTTCCTTCCCAAAAGCTAACTGCTTATGCTAATCAGGCTGTGCTGGAGCTGAGGTTTTGCTGTTTGCTGCAAGGAGGCAAATTGCTGGGAGGCAGAGGCAGAGGCAGATTTTTTTCCCTTGCTTTGTTCCTCAAAAGCTAGGTGCGTCTTATACTTCGGAGTGTCTTATACTCCGAAAAATACGGCATTTGTACTGTTATACATAATTTCCAAATAAAAAAAGTTGAATAAACCTCTCTTGTTCACAGAAAGTATCAACTTTTTCAACTTGCATATTGGAAAAGCAGTGCAAATTCTACCGCTAAATTATACATATTTTGTACAATTTATAAACAAACCTTATTTGTTTATAGCTGTTTTTATGAATGCCTAAAGTTGTTCATACAGGGGCACCATTCACATATAAAAACTGAGTCTTCCACATACTGTTGCATGAAAGTATCAATAGAAAATGCTTAAGGAACAGTTGCCATAATTGGATAATTGCCATTTTTTTCCTAATTGCTTCATCTGAAGCATGTGTGCATCTTGCTCTTCTCTCCAAATTTCAGGGACTACATATTTTTAGAAATCTAAATACACAGTCTTAAAATATAGAGAGTATGAATAGGAACTCAAAGTGATGGGCTAAATATTCCAAAAAAAGAATTATCTGGACATATGTTTATGATTACTATTCCAGTAAGAAATCTGCACCCACGAGCTTTCTTTCACAAACTGATATATTTTGTCATATAGTTGTCAGATTATTATTTAATTCAACTTTAGATTTTTAAAAAAATACATATATTTTCACCCACATATTGTTGGCTGATCTGCTTTTATTAGAATGTGTAAGTAAACAGAAGAATATTAATAAATGATTTCTTCCCTATAACTTTTCAGATGATAGTCCTTACTAAATAAAGACAATCAGAGTCTCAGATAAATACATAATAGCTTAAATGGAAAAGACAAATGTTCCAGAACATTTGAAAAGAGAAAAATATTTACTTTTACTTTAAGCTGACTGCTGCATTTTCTGTCTGGCATTAATACAAAACATGTACATTTGAAAACATTTCTCTGTTGGGAAATTCAAGAAGAAATATAAAGCTGAAATTCCATATACTATAGGTTATATAGATAGTTTTATCTTACCTCTTGTGTTACATGAAATATAATCTCATTTGTGTTGGAAAATTGTGGGTAATTTTCAGTTTGGTTTGTATTCTCACATCAATCCCTCTATCCAGAGTAAGTACATCCACACCACACAGTGCAGTTAACAAAAAATAAAACTTGATGTTTTCTATCAAATATCAACAAACATCAAAGATAAGTGGGATGAAAAGCAGGAAGAGAGAGAAACATGAATAACCCACTACCATTTGTATTACCTATATATCTGCATCTATATCAATATCAAAATGGACATGATTTTCCTGAGCCACTAGAAACAGTAATTAACATAGACCTGTGTTTCTCAACCTTGACAACTTTACGATGTGTGGACTTTAATTCCCAGAATTCCCTAGTCAGCTGGTTGGAGAATTCTGGGAATTGAAGTCCACAGATCTTGAAGTTGCCAAGATTGAGAAACACTGCATAGACCAGGCTTGTCAAACTGTTGGCCCATGGGCCAGATGCATAATGTACAGGCCACACCCACCCCATCTCCACAAAGGCAAAAAAGTCTCATTATACATCATGATACGTCATGTGACGTTATCAAGCTTGACATCCATGGCATAGACAGTCCCAACTGCAGCAGAATTGAGATGGAAATTAGGACACCAGGTGATCCCTCTTCCGTTCTGCCCCAGGAAGGAAACAATTTGATGAATATGTATGATATATCCAACAATTTATAAATAAAATTAAACCAGGAATGCTGGTGAATCCTCACCACAAATAAACAAACAAAACTGCTTTTATTTTGGAGGTATCTACATATAGCATCCTGGCTTTGTTCTGATTCAAGCTACTATCTGTATATCAGCAACAAACTTGGATGTAGAAGGAAGCTGACTGCTCCTGGGATGATTCCAGGATTGACGAGGTGGGGGAGACAATAAATAAGGAATGTAAGGATGAAGACAACACTCTCCAAGACAGCTGAAATATGAGTTTGTGGCTCCCTCCTTTAACATTTGCTTCTGCCTCCCAGTATCAAGAAGCAATCATAATAATGCTCCAAACTGCGGGGGGAGAGGGGGGCATTTTGTTCCTTAAATGCAGTCGTTCTCATCTTCAAAGCAAGAAACATTCTCAGTGTGTTGCCTCTATTTCTGCTTCAGAGGTCAGAAAATATTCTCAAGCTGTGATTAGCCTAATTGTGATGCAGACTGGAGGTTCTTAGGGAAAGTGGATGTCTGATTAGGCCCTGATTGGACTTCCTTCCCCTGTGTTCAATTGCACAGCAGAGCTCAGCACTATAAATTGGTGATTCATGCCAGGGCTCAAACACTGAGCTAGGAAATCAATGCACAGCCAGGAGAAGAAGAAAAAAAAAGAGATGGAAACCTGACAAGAAAGAGGAGAAAGCAATGAGATCAATTCTCTGCTTTTAGATATTGTGAAATCAATATGACTATGCGAATCAATTGGAACAGCTGATATACTACTCTGGCAGCTCCAAGCTATCTTGAGCCATGAAAGTCCTCCTTACTTCGGAACTGGAAATGGTCTTGGTGCACTTCCCCACATTACTGAGACAACCAAGGAGCAGCACCTAGACAACTTCGGCTGATCCAACGTAGTATGTGGAAGAAAGTGAACCAGGAAACCCTGTGAACGAGTTTGGGACATTGCAAAACATTTCCAGAAAGTAGAAATGAAGCAAACCATTCACAACTGTTGCTAAGAAAGCTACCTGGACATATCCAAGGGTGTGGTCACCAGAAGTTAAGGTTAATTGAAGGAGATTGTAAATTGAAGGGATCATACTAATCCATGCTTTGCAAACTGCTTTGCAAACTTGGGAAGAAGAATTGGCAATTAAACACTCCCCTGCAAAGTTTCCTGTTCAGAGTTCCAGGGCATGTTGCCTTTTTTCTAGCTATACTATCCCAAGCCTCTTCCTCCTCGCTCATGTACAACCAGAGCCCCTCCAAACATTCTATATTCTTTAATGTGGAAGCTGTACAGTTTCTTTGTTCCAGATTGCTTTCTCTTCTCCCATCTATCCAGTTCCACAGGCATGTTTACTTCTGTCTTCACAAGGGTTTAAGGGTGTTTGCAGGAGAAGTAAAACAAAAAACAAAACTGAAGACGGTGACCATGACAGCCTGATTGAAGTTTTGCTTGTTGTGACGTGCAACAGCACAGCTTCAATTGCACTACCAGGATGTCCTCTTGCCTTTTATTTACCATGCCTATAGATACTCTTACATGGGGTCTATGACAATTCACCACGGCCAACTTGCCATGACCAACTTGCCATGACCAACTTGCCACAGTCAACTCCACATGGCTAACTTGCCATAGCCGATTTGCCACGACCAACTTGCTGCAGGATAACTCGCCATGGCCATCTCGCCACAGGATAACTCACTGTGGGACAAGAGTTACACTAATATCAAAGAAATAGTGGGGTAGAATCATTAAAGAAAGGATGCAAAAGAAGTGACAGAATAAAATGTAAATGGCAAAAAGTAAAATATTTTTTTATTTATTTTAAATAATTAAATAGAATTGTTACATTGTCCTGCAGAGATTTGGCCATGGGAGTTGGCCATGGCGAGTTACCATGGTGAGTTGGCCATGAGAAGTTGGCCATGATGAGTTGGCTGCAGCCATTTGGCTGTGGCAAGTTGTCCCATTCCCTTTGCACGGGCCTGTCCACAATCAGGCGTATACAGATAGTCCTTGCCTTATGACAGTTCATTTAGTGACCATTCAAAGTTACAATGAAAATAATGACTTATGACCATTTTTTCACACTTATAACCATTGCAACATCCCCATGGTCACATGATTTACATTCGGATGCTTGACAACTGACTCATATTTATGACAGTTGCAGTCCCAGAGTCATTTGATCCTCTTTTGAGACCTTCCTGCAAGCAAAGTCAATAGGGAAACCAGATTCACTGAACAGCCATGTTACTAATTTAACTACAGTGATTCCCTTAACAAATGTGCCAAGAAAACGAGGTGAAACTCATTTAACACATTTCTCACTTAGCAACATCAATTTTCAGCTGAATTGTGGTTGTAAGTTGAGGATTACCTATAGTTACAGAACAGAGATGTACTGTTATAAAAAAAAAGGGGGGAAAGCCCATATAGCTTACAGAATGAGTCAAACATTCATGTTTTCAGATCAGAGGCTGAGACTATTCTTACTTTTGGGTTATCGAAATGAACAAGCATGAAGCCAGAGATGTGATGTTGGGTGATCAAATCCTTCTGAAAAAGAGACCCTAAGGCACTTCACAGTGGTAGTGTTTTATGATCCAAATTGAAAAACGGGTTAGTTGGAGCAGCTCTGTTCTTGCCAACACAATAGATGTATGGATAAATGTGCTCCCCCCAACCAAGTTCCCACAAGTGCAGATGAAAAGAACAGAAGAACTATTCATATTATAACATCAATGTTTGAATTAATTTTGTGCAAAATTTGTAATCGGATAGCTAACCTTTCATATGGCACGGCTTTTCAATCGCTGTACCATTTCTCTTGGTTCCACATCAATTATTTGCAGACTAAACTATTCACTGGCTTATTTATCTACAGATTTCCCAACCAATTTTCTAAATAGTAGAACTCAAAGATTTGTGAAACAGCTCTAGAGGGAGAGACAGAATTACACAGATAAAAGCAATTCTTCATATAATCTGATTCCACGTCTAGATCAGAAACTATTTTATACATCAGTGAATATAAATACAGATGGATGAGACATTTGTGGTGAAATTCATGCGCTAGGAGTGAAGATAACCATACCATGTCGCATCATCTTACTCTTCCCTGAAAATGCTTTCTAACAATTAGTTTTCAGTCACCTACCAAACTCATGAATTAATCCAGGGGTGTCAAACTTAAGGCCCATGGGCTGGATCCGGCCCCTGGGGTGCTTAGATCTGGCCTGGGGGCTACCCTGGAAACAGTGAAGGACTGGCCTATAGTGCCTCTGCCAGCGAAAACAGAGCTCCCACAGTCCTCCCGACCTCCATTTTTGCTGGCAGAGGGTTGCAGGAGGCCTAACTCTAACCCTAACCCTAACCAACTGAAAAGAGAGCTTGGGAGCCTATTTTCACTGGCAGAGTGCTCGGGCCACCACAGGCATCCCAACATGAGTGATGTCATGTTGACCACACAACCCTGAGGTGGCCCTCAATGAAATCGAGTTTGACACCCCTGGATTAATCAAATAAATATTGGGGATAACAGAGAACTGGCAGCGCATTAAGGGTTAAATTCAGCTCTCTTATTCACCTTCATCATCAACGTTGTCATGACCCAAATACACCCTTCATCCTTAGATGCAATCTCAGAAGGTTCCCAAATCCTCCTCATATCATGCCAGCCCTCCTTTCTATTTTTGCTTCATCTCAATTGCTTTGGAGGCAATTTTTCAAAGGCAGGGCTGGCCTCTTGGCTCTATTTTGAAATTTCAGAGAGAAACAGTGGAGTGGTGCTGGAGAAGATCTGCAGCTGCTGAGAAAGAAGGAAGAAGAGTGGAATTCACTGGGAAGCTACTTCCAATAAGCCTCAAGGATAAGAAATACTGATCGTGTCAGCATGGGAATTGAGGGGAGGGGGAGAATTTGATGAACATACCTGAGGAATACAGGCTGAGTTCAACGTGCAGAACATAATTATTCTTAATATAGTTAAGCCTAAGTGCTAGGTAGCCAAAAGAACATAAAGACAACAGATTGATTGCAGATAAGTTAAGATATTTAATTGGGTCAAATAAACATATACCTTCTTTGGACAACAGGTTGGTACCATAGAGAACTAATATATCTTTTGAAATAGAAAACCTAGCAGGATTATTATTTTTTTCATTTAAGTACTATTGTACCCAGGTCATTTGAAACATACAATGCTGCACCTTAAATAATTCTGGCTTTATTTCATACGTCAGGATGAAAACTCAATGTATATTTTTTCCATTACCACTTTAAAATAAGGAATAAGAAGAATACTGGTTTGTCGCACAATAATCAAAATAAGGATCACCCACCATTGCGCATATCTAAATCAAATAAACTATGTTTTATCATAATGCCTGACTTTAATATGGAAATATACATGAACACATAATTCTACTTCACTTAAAGCAATTTGGAGTGGTTGTGCTAATTAACAATTATGGTTCCACTAGAGTTAGACGAGGTCTGGCAAAATCAGAAGGAAACTACCTGAGATCAGACTATGACATTATAACAAGAGACATTTATAACAGTAAGTTTCAATTCCAAGCTATGATGATATTAAAACATACATCATGGCAAAAGTTCCATCTTTTTGTAGAATTTTGCATCCCTACAAGAGCATAAGGAGCAACTTTTGCATTATGATATCCCAGGCCACAGTTCATTATTTGCTACCCTGTACAGCTTCCATAGACACCCATGGTCATGGTGCCAACTGCACTTCCTGTCCAAAACCAAGAAGCTCTCAGAACATAACATGGGGCAGAGAAGGAGTCACAAAAATGGACTCTTTCTTCTGTTATAAATATGGCTTAGCCTGCATTTCATTCTTGGCACTTGCCAGCTTCTTCTTAATGGATTTTTGTTAGTTCCTGCAATAAACAGTGCTTATCAATGTGTTTGTCCTTGAATTACTGTCAATGAGCTGTCTAGTTCCAATATAAGCTGAGTGAAGCCTGACAACCAGGTGTGGAAGGATGGTCCAGATCAATCAAGAGGTACACAGAGGCTATTAGGAACAAGCTTTCAAAGTGCTCTCTACCTTCATAGCAATTGATCATGTTTCTAGGATTTGAGCCACTTCACACTTCACTGTTTTGTATGGTGTGGTTTTTTTTTAATGGAAGTGGAAATAAAAAGAAAGTTCATTCTCTAATTACATGGGGCAAAGAGTAACTCGTGAAAACCTTTAAATGGTCACATTTGTCACTGTCAAAAGTCAGAAGACACAAGCTGATCAATGCTAGCAAACTCAGAGATGGAGCCATTTTAAAATTGGATCCTTTGGCAGCAGATTGTTCTGTGTAGGTGCTTTACAAATCTTCACACTCCATAGGAAATTTTTGATCTGGGACCCATGCTATGTAAGAAATGCTGATTTCTTGACCCATCAAGTTTGCTAGACAGAAATCGCATCAGGGCATTAAAGTGTTGAAACATGAAACATTCGGTGGGGGAAAAGCCTTTAGAATTATGAAATCGTATTCATGGAAGTTGCATACATATTTTTAACTATTCAAGGCAGGACTTACAAAACACATAGATTTTTCTAAGAAATAGCTCTAGCAGCAATCTGTTGTCATGGAAACAATCCTTCACCTAAAGGTGCTTGATATTTGTCTTTCTGTTTAATGACACAGCTTGTGTGGTTCACAATTTTCATTCCCGTTTCTTCTTTCAGCAGTGATTCTTTAAGTTGGTTTCCAATTGTCGTATTTTATTTCTTAATGATGGTTTTCCTTTTTGTCAACTATCAAACACTTCATTGTTTATATTGTTTCACAATAGTATTTTTTTTATGCTGAGCTGAGAATAATTCAAAATTATCAAGTGCCCAATTTCCAAAATAAGGCAAGACAAGCTGAACTCCTCACTTAAAAGATTTATGGAGGGATGCATTAATCAAAGCTGCCCCAACATAAAAAAAAGGGCAGATTGAAGCAAAATATCTGACAAGTAGCATTGTGTCATAGCAGCCTTCCTGAACTGAGAGTATCCCCACCGCTCCCAGGTGTGTCCATACAATTTCAATAATCCTGTAGGCTATTCTGGCTGAGAACTATAAAGTAGAAATCCTTTGTAGTAAAGCCTGATGGGATGTTATGCTGTGTGGAGTCACATTGAAGCAATCTATATCATTACTGATATAACATCTGTTACTGAACTCCTTCTAGCAAAATTGGTATTTTGTTGTAAATGTCAAGCCCCTCATCCATGGCCCACAGAGAAAGCTGTCACACAAACTGTTTGATTAACAATGCTCCCAAACCATCTGAAAACTACTGCATTAGAGAATAATTTTCATTAATATTTGGCTTTAGATAGTTCGTCCTGACCCAACATAGCTATTTGCATTATTTCGAAGCCAGAACATGCAGCACTTTATATCGGTATTTCTCAAACTTGGCAACTTTTAAGAATTCTGGGAGTTAAAGTCCACCCATATGAAAGTTGCCATATTGGAGAAATATACTCTATACCAGGGGTGTCAAACTCGCATCATCATGGCAGCATCACGTGATGTATTGCGACTATTTTTCCCTTCGCTAAACTGGGCGTGGGCGTGGCCAGTGCGTGAGTGGCCGTGGACCGCGAGTTTGACAGCCCTGCTCTATACTCATTTAACATTAGCAGTAAGACATTTCCAGGCTCAAAGACCTTGGCATTTTAAAGGTTTTAACAAGCCAGTGAGACAATAATGTTTGAGGAGATCATGGAAGGAGAAATATTAAACAGATTGAAATTAAACGTTCTCCAGTCTTGGAGTTCAACTCCTGGCGACTGCTAATGGGCGTAACTACAGTTTTCTTAGCCACAATACAGTATTTGTCACTGCCTTCTTCCAAGTCTTTCCAGTAAAACTTCCATCCCTGGAATTACAGATAGTCCTCGTTTAGTGACTGTTCAAAGTTACAATGACACTGAAAAAGTGACTTATGGCCAGTTTTCACACTTAATGACTGTTGCAGCATCCCCATGGTCATGTCATCCAAATTCAGATGCTTAGCAACTGGCATGTATTTATGATGTTTGCAGTGACACAGGATCATGTAATCACCTTTTCTGACCTTCTGACAAGCAAAGTCAATGGGGAAGGAGATTCACTTGTGTTATTAGCAATAGCAATATCACTTAGACCAGGGGTGTCAAACTCGCGTCATCACGGAGTCGTCACATGACATATCAGGACTTTTCTCCCCTTCATTAAACTGAGCATCTGTGTGACACATCTGGCCCGCGGGGCATGAGTTTGACAGCCCTGACTTAGACTTATACAGTATACTGCTTCACAGAGTTTTACAGTCCTCTCTAAGCAGTTTACAGACTCAGCATATTGCCCCCAACAATCTGGGTCCTCATTTTACCGACCTTGGAAGAATGGAAGGCTGAGTCAACCTTGAGTCTGATGAGATTCGAACTACCAAATTGCAGGCAGCTGGCAGTCAGCAGAAGTAGCCTGCAATACTGCATTCTAACCACTGCGCCATCATGGCTCATTACTAACTTAACAACTGCAGTGATTGACTTAACAACTGTGTCAAACAACTTCATAAAATGGGGCAAAACTCACCTAACAACTGTCTCACCATTACATAGAGACATTACATAGGTAAGATCTGCAATATAACTCTTTTAGCAGTGAAGAGAAATTACTCTAATCTCAAGCTTATCCAAGATAAGGTTAGTGGAAGTAGAATACAAAATCTGCATTGGAACGCAAGCTGATGTTACAAGACCAAATGCTATTAAATTTGAAAATCATACCAGGCTGCTTGCACTAAAGTGTAATTAGAAACAGATTATCTATTTGTGCTGGAGGTTTAATTTTTTGCAGTTTTTGTTATTTAATTTATGATATTGATCTGGAGGAAAGGACACAACAGGAGATGGAGATATCTTGCAGAGGTGAAGGAAATTCATATTCTGCTTCAGGCAGCAAAATATTGTAGGACTAATATAGATAATCATGCAAAGTTAACTTCGAGAAAAAGAATTTGAAACAAGATATTTTGGTGGAAAATCTCACTCATGATCTAAATATCTTTATTGTTGGAATCTTCATGGAGGACACATAAATTATTGTCATCTATCTCAACCAGATGCCATAGAATCATATTTTCATAATATGGAAGGCTATATAGGCTAACAAATCTAACTCCATGGTTGATTTGTCCTGCTTATTTTATAGGTAATGTGTGCACCTTTCCAGTAATACCCCTCAGATGAAATTGCATATATCCCAACTTTGAGACATGCTGCTTGGCAAAACTGTACAACCCCTGCAATTTTCTTAACAAGGTTTTACAGAAGTGGTTTGCCATTGCTTCCTTCCCAGGGAGGAGAGAAAGTGAGTGACCCATGGTCACCCAGCTGGATTTGTGCCTAAGGCAGGACTAGAATTTATGGCCTCCTAGTTTGATGACTCCTCCGGATGTTTCCTCAAATACTTCTCCAGATGTCAGCTTGGAGGATGAACCAGTTCCAGGCACATCTGGAGGAGTGTTTGTCAATGGCTCCAAGCAGCCATCTGAAAGGGATTTGGCTGAAGCACAGCTGCATCAGGACAGTCCTGAGGCTTCAGGTGGGGAAAAGCATGCAGCTGTGTCCAATTATTGATGAGGAAGAGGAACTATCTTCTGCACCTGATCCAAGAAGACATAGGTCAGAGAAAAGAGAAGGTCAGCCAGATTACTTGTGAGGAGACAACCTTGCCATTCTTGATGGGCTGCACCGGAAGCTGGCTATTTAGCATAGCAGACAGATGGGAACAACGTGTTCACCTAGCTGTGTGTTTCCTGGTTGTTGTGATTCTTTCTTTGCTTTGGATTGATTGACACTGTGCTTTGACTTGGATCGTGCCTTGTGAACTCTGGACTTTTCTTGCCTGGTGAACCCTCTTGTATTGTGGATTTAATTTTGCCTGGTGGGTTTCTTTTGATTGAGAAACTTTCAAGTGCCTTGTGGACTCATTGGCCATTGTTCTATGGACTAGCATTGGTCTGCTTGTGGCTTGATGTAATTGGGACAGTTCTGGGGTTTTGGTGAAGGGAGTTGCAGGGAAATATTAATAAACCTACTAAACCACACTTATGGGTGTATGTGTGTGAGCAGGACAGCACACCTGGTTTTTAAACCTGATGCATTAACCACATTTTTCACCCTCCCTGAGCCTCTGCGCGAGCCCTGTACTTACCTGGGACCCAAAACGGGTGGGGAGTCCTGGGCAGGGCCAGCCAGGAGTGGGATTCAGCTGTTCGCCAAACTCTGCAGAATCTTCACTATGGGTTCACCCGAACCCCTGCGAACACGTAGCAGCCCACCTCTGGTCACAGAGCAATTGCCACAGTCAGAGGAAACTTGCCTTGCAGAGGCCATTTTAGCAATAGCACTTAGACTTATATACCACTGCACAATGCTTTACAGCCCTCTCTAACTAGTTTACAGAGTCAGCATATTGCCGCCAACAATCTGGGTCTTCATTTTACCGACCTTGGAAGGAAGGAAGGCTGAGTCAACCTTGAGCTAGTCAGGATCAAACTTCTGGCAATTTGTTAGCCTACAATACTACATTCTAACCACTGTGCCACCGTGGCTCTTATTATCAATACTAATATGACACTAATTAGGTATTTCAAAGTATTAGGATATCTCTAGGTAATTGCCTTAATAAAATGGTCAAGTTGCTATTAGTACTGAAGTTTGGCTGTCAAGTATTCTGTATTCAAGAAGGCACCATATATAAAAGAGAAAATGATACCAGGATTTCTTTCATTCTCTATCATTTTATTTTTTATTTTTTAACTTTTTCCCACTTCTCAACTTAGGTTTCCTTACAAAAAAAACCACCTCTGTTTAGGAGGAAGGTGAAAAAAAAATACAGAAAATAACAAATGAAAGGATGATGTTGTAACAGGATCATTGAAAGGGAAAAAGTGAAGGAAAAAATAGAAGCCTGGAAGTGTGGGTTCAATCAGATGAACTTAAAGAATGAATCAGATTCAAATTGTACAGTGTGTATGCTTCTAAACTATATGAGGAAGCTTATATGGTGGCTGTAAGAAGGAGAAGGTGAAAGAAAGGGGAGAAAGCAGAAAAATTAGGAGGAAATAGAAAAGGGAAAATTAATTTTAAAAAACACACAAAGAAAATGAAACATTTACAGTACAAACTCCTCCTCACAACAAAATACACAAACCGCCCTGAAGCATGTCTGATATTGAACAGCCCTGAACAGGAATACTCCATACATATAAGTTATGTTTGTTATTTTAAATTCACAAACCGACTGAATACTGGAGATCTACACAATACTGTAAGTAGTCTAAAGAAAGTCCTCAATTCAACTTTGAAAAGTCAAAATTTCTTGAATTGCAACTGCGGTTTTCATTGAGTTTATCACTGCTACACAATATATCCATGCAAGACTGCCCTCTAGTGAGCCATCTGAAGTTTTCCATAAAATAAGCACCATCAGTAAGAGTATCAAATTGAAATAGTTGTTAGTCCTTATTAAGGGGTTCAAGCCTATTTCAGATTTAGAACCACATTGAAAATAATTCTATAGCAATTTCATATTTTTATAGAAGCTAGTAAAAGCATGAAAGCCAGTATGATGTGGTGATTAGCGCACCAGGCTAAAAACCAGGAGACACTGTTCTATTTTTATCTTAGGCATGGAAGACTCTGGGCCAGTCACTCTCTTTCAGCCCTAGGCAATAGCAAACTACTTCTCAAAATGCTGCCAAGGAAACTACACGGACTGGTCCAGGCAGTTGCCAAGATTCAAGACTAACTTAAATGCACGAAAACAAAAAAGTAATAGAAACTTATATTTTCTATGGATCCGAACACACTGAACCTACATTAAGCTGTGGTTAGAATGCAGTGGTTCAGTGGTTAGAATGCAGTAATGCAGTAATCCTGACTGGCTCAAGGTTGACTCAGCCTTTCATCCTTCCGAGGCTGGTAAAATGAGGATCCAAATTATTGGGAGCAATATGCTGACATTACAAAAACCTCAGAGAGTGTTGTAAAGCACTATGGAGCAGTATATAAGTTTCAGTTCTATTGCTATTGCTATTCTTCTAATTGCGATGTATGTTCGAATTGTAATTCCCCTCACATTGGTCCTACCTATTTCATGAAAACTGTAAAAAATGTAATATGTGGCAACTCTGGTTACCCAGTTTTTGAGTTAACCAAAAAGACAGAGTAAATGGCTACCAGTGTGCTAAAAACAAAGTCAGATAGACAGAAGTGTACCAAAGTCCATGGCTGGCTTCACTCCAAACACTAAGTTGTAAGTTGTTCAGCTGAGCCACTCTGGCTCCTGTAGTTCTAAGACATTATTTATAGTGTTATTCTGTACCTGCCCCTGTATCTTGTTCACACAAACCACTGTTAAAACAATCAATGATATGGCAAGTATGAGAAAACAGCCAGAATTAAACTCTTCCAAGAAAAAAATAAATAAACTAATGCAGGCCAAAACATTATTGAAGGAACATGACATATGTGCATCAATCACAACTACTGCAGAAGGGATCCTTCTAAAACCCTTTTTAGAAGAGTCAGAGTTGCTTTGCTGAAAACTGGTTCTTGGCTCTCGCTCTTGGCTCTCTTTCTTATCCGAGAAAAGCCTATTGTCTCTCTTGGACCTTGACATTCTCTCTTTGTCACAATATTTTCTGGATCTAGATTTTAAAAATTATCCATTTCATATTAAGTTTCTTTTTGTAGAGGAGTAGGGAGATAGCTTTGAAGAACTTATCAGCAGCCATTAGGGAAAAAATGAACTTAGCCCAGAGACGGAAAGGTGAGGAAGAAATTTAAGATTTGTTTACCAGATACAAACATGGACGTCCAAAATTAACAGCCCAATCTGGAGGTATCATTATTGAAGACTAGTGGGGTTCACTGCCAAACCTTTCTCAGAAATGAGTTATTTTCTAATACCTGTAGAGCAGACCTGGGCATTTTATGGCTCATGGGCCACATCCAGCCTTTCAGCTGTCCCTGTCCAGCCAGTAGCATTGGTGGTGTTGGCAGGGGGAGTGGGATGTCTTGGGCGGGGGGGGGGATACTGCGATCCGTGTGTAAAGTAGAATTCATCATCATTTTAGCCAGTCTATCCACTGCAGGATGAAGG
>JANHFL010003702.1:8119-27909 GCA_032468155.1 Oxyrhabdium leporinum | reverse complement strand
TCCATCCATCCATCCATCCATCCATCCATCCATCCATCCATCCATCCATCCATCCATCCATCCATCCATCTATCTATTACATATAGGCAGATTCTTATGTACACAGCAAAGAAATTGCCAAGTTCACAATGTTTCTCATTCACAGGGGGTTACTGTCTGGCCAAATTGTTATCATATTGCTGGGGATAACCATTCACAGGCCGTGAAGAAAACAGCAAATAATATTTCCTCTTTACTGACGCAAACTGAAAGTAAAGAAGGGTAAGAATTAAGAATAAAAAAATAGCATAATCTCACATTTGTTTTTTTAAACATCCAAATAATAGAAAGTATTTATCAATTCACAATTGTGAATATGTGGGTCTAAGCAATTCTTTCTCCTTGAAATAATTTACTGCTGATGGGAATTTTTAATTTATAACAGCACTTCTACAGGAATACCCATAGATAGCATCCAATGGGATAGCTGCAATCTCCCCCTGAGAACTGGTTCTGTGGATGTCATTGTAACAGATCTGCCATTTGGAAAAAGGTAAAGATCCATATGTTTGGATGATTATGTTCCTTCTTCAGGGTGGGGAAATTACTGATCAGTGAATTACTACGGTATCCAAATATAAGATATTTTATGTTTCTTTAGTTTCTTCCTCTGCCCTATTGATAAGAAATATGTTGATTCCAATCATTATTGTGAGATTCAAAAATAGCCTTTGGAGCAAAAAAATACTGTCCATTGTATGGACTTGTGTATCAGAAATACTTCAGAATGTTAGCAGCTAATTAGTAGTGTAGCAATTAGGCAAAGTATGTGCAATTTGTAGAAATTATTCTGTTTACATAGTTTATATCATGTTCTCCTTTGAGCTAATAATTACCTACATTACTAATAATTGGTGATAAAAAAGGCAAAAAAGTCTGGATAGTGGACCGAGTACATGGAGACAGCAGAATAGAAGGGAAAGAACTAGAGAAGATAACAAAATGCAAAGACCTGCCAATAGAAACAGAACAACTGTGGCAAAAGAAAGCAAAGGTAGTACCAATAGTAATAGGCATCATGGGTCCAGTCCCAAAACAACTGCAGTATCACTCGAACACCATTGGCTTCGACAAATTCAACATCAGTCAATCTCAGTGGCTATTGACAGGGTTGCTCACGAACAGCTTACACCCTGAAAAGATACCTTTGACACTATTAAACCTCAGCATCTGCCTATTCCAGGTCCTTGGGAAGGACACACTAGGTGGATAAAAATTGCCAAATCCAGTCTGAACATCTGGTAGACTGTGATGAGCCATAAAATTGTATAAGAAATAAATGAAAGAAACTTAAAACTGTTGAACTGCACTTTTTTCATCTTTAACAACTTCTTTGTCTTTCACTCATTCAGTTTTCCTTCATATATTTGTTCGATAATGCATGTTTAAAGTACAGGTAGTCCTCACGTACACTCCTTCAGCAACCATCAAAGTTACTACGGTACTGAACAAGGAGCACTTATGACAGGTACTCCTAGTTCCAGCTACTGCCAATATTCCCATTCTCAAGTCATTGAAATTCGAGCACCTGGTGATCGGATTGCAGTTACGATGTAGTGTGTTTCACACTCATATGATCGCCCATTTGTGACCTTCACTGCCAGCTTCCGAGAAGCAAAGTTAATGGGGAAGCCAGCAAGAAGTTGCAAATGGAGATCAAGTGACTGTGGGACACTGTTACCATGCGATATTCACCTAATGACAGCAACTGGAACTGCCAGAGCTGCCATCATGAGTTGGTGTGATCACCTGACAGTAAGACTTCATCACTTATTGATGGAGTTCCTGATTCCAATTGCTGTTGGTAAGTAAGGACTATGTGTACTTTACAGATGCTTTGTATTGATCGCCCACTGTTGTATCAAAACCACATTTATTCAGCAACAAAATGTTCTTAGTCTTTTCTCTCTTTTCTTTTATCACATGCACTTCTTAAGCAACCCGAGGTGGGTAGGCACATTGCCCAAACTCATTACTTTTACTAACCTCCTAGTTGGTAAGATGCAGGGAAATTTATTTATTTATTTTAACAATTTGTGTGGCTGCTTGTCTCACAAAAGTGAGCAACGAGAAAGATTAAAAAATACAATTTAACAACAATCATATTATCCAAGGTCATAAATAGAACCCAGCTCATAAAAAAACATATTAACTATTCTACTCAAGATATGTAGAACGTTGTATGGATCCAAATGCAGAAAGCTTCTAATTTGAAAATAGATAATTTATTATACATGATCTTAAACTCAGATTTATCACTTTCAAAACATCAAGATTGTTCTTGATTTTTGACCATAGCTTAGCCTGGAATTAGCTGCGCAGAATCAGTTTGATAATGATATAGATGATATATAAATTTAATAAATAAATAAATAAAATTTATTTATTAAATTATATAATTTATAATATATAGTCATAAGTTTTTGTAGCTGGGAGTCAAGAGATAACATTACCAGACTCAATTTTTTGACATTTTTTGCTGTGGTTATTAAGTAAACACCAGTCATTAAACAAATCTATTTTAACCAGTACATGTTTTTTGCTGAAAACCAAAAGTAAAAATCAGAAACAAGCTTAAAAACATTGAAAATTACAGTCACTTGCCTGTGCGATGCTACATGTGAGCCAGTTGCCATGCACCCACCGTGTGATCACATGATTGTGGAGAGAGGGTTGCTTCTTCAAAATCTGGCCCTAGGTAGCTTTTGAGGGAGTCCATTGGAACTTTGGTCATTAAACAACCAGCCATGTCAAGGACTACTTCTATTCATTCTTTAAAATACTAATTAAAAATAATTTAATGTTTATTTAAGTTTTTTATTTTCTTCCATCATGAAACTGGTTGTACATGATTAAAAATCATTGGAAGTATAGCCCATTACTGTAGAAATATGAAAGTGGCTATTTATATCATAATTAGCTTAAGTGAGTAAAAACTGGAGAAATAGTACAACTTCCTGGCTTCTTACAGTTTCTCATTCTAATTTAAATTGTTACAATATTAATGACTTACCATTGCCAGACAGCTATTAATATGGAGACAAAATTAAGGATATGGATACTTCTAAATTTACTCACTTTCTACTGATAATCAATTTTACTGTAGGATGGGTTCTAAGAAGAAGAATTGGAATCTCTACCCCTCGAGCCTTATGGAGATGGCCCGAATTTGTAGACCAAAGACTGGGAGAGCTGTGCTGTTGACTGAAGATAGGAAATGCTTTGCCAAGGTAGGCACGGATTGCTAGCCTACTGTATGGTAGTAGATGTTATCTTCAAAGCAATCCTTATATAGGACATTGTGGAGCATACAAAGGGCACAGGTTAGTTCTGGTGGCACAGTGGTTAAGTGCATTATTGCAGGCAAACTCTCCCACAGTTGAGTTAGATCCTGATGGGATTCAGGGTTGACTCAAGCCATCAGCTTATATGTGAAGAACTGTAAACTGGATAAATTTTTCAAGGGGAACTTAAAAGACACCTCCAAAAATGTTCCTCAAAATTAGGTTCCTAAAAGAAACAAGCAGGCTTTTTAACCTTTTAACTGTTTCCTGTTATATATCTATTTGGTGATTGAAAATAATGGAAATTTCAGCTCAGGATTGCAATAAGTCTTTACCTTTAGGCATTTATTTACCAAATGAAGTTGATTTGCTAATCTTCATAAAAAAGACTTTGAATTGTTTTGTATTTCAGGCATTGTCCAAAATGGGGCACTTGTGGCAAAAGTCTCACACAATCTGGGTGAATGTTGGAGGCCTCTGTGCTGCTGTATATCTCCTGAAACGCACCTCAGAAATAATTGAGCAGAGAAAATCATATTGGTAACATTTTAGACAGACCTAATACTCTTCCATAATCCAACAGCTTTACTTGAGATTCCAAATTGGCCAGTGTTTCAAAATTAAGTGGGTTCAGCAAAATGAACTACTGAGTAAACATAGTGTGCCAAATCCAACTTGAAGCTCTTGAAGGCACTTAAATAGGAAAATGTAGTAAGTTGATAAAGCTTGCAGTTTTACTATCAGCCTGAAAATGAGTTACTGTGCAAAAGTGCAAATACTTTCACATTCATAAAGCAAGCTACCCAATTTGGTGAAAAGGTTAATAATAGGAGTTTCAGAAGAGATGCTTCAAAATATAGTATTAGAGGATTGTTTTCTTTAATATTATTCAGTTTAGAGTTTCTTTAGGTAAGAGAGTATATAATATTTTGCCACTGGAGAATTGCCTGCATTTTATTTTGTTTGGCATCCAAAATAAGGGCAACAAAGTTAGTACAGTTTTACAAACTTTATTGCCCAAAATAGGGACAATAATGTTAGTACAGTTTTACTAACTTTTATAAGCTCTGAATTACACTCTGTGATCTCACTAATGTTGTTTCCTTATCTGCTGTATAAATGTAAGAGTTAAATCTTTTGTTTACTATCATATCCTTGTTATAGCTCTGAGAAGGTGTTGTGTGTTCCTTTGGTCATCGTTTTAATTCAGGTTTCAGGCTAAAAATGCAGTAATAAACTTTATATGTATTGCTGATTGGAACTTGCAGGATACATGAGAATATTTATAATAAGTTAATTTTAACCTGAAAATAATAGCTAAAGAATGTGCTTAGTAGCTGAATGATAGTAACTTGCAATGATTCTCAAACATGGTCCAAATTAACAAGATCTATACAATAAATATACATCTCATCATCAGCTTGTTATTCCATACTCTTGCAAAGCTTTCTTTGCTTCTCATATTAGTTGTCGATATTCACTGACTTCTAACATATTTTTTTTCCTGTATATAATAAAGTTTTTACCAGGATTATCTGTCCTTTGTTTTCCTGGTGTTCATTTCCATACATATCAAACGACCCAGGCAGTTTCTTGTAAGGCGGGTTGTTTAGGTATACTTGTTCATATTTAACACAATAATTCAGAGAAAATCAGAAACTGTTAATGCATATTTACAATTATATTTGTTCCTTTTAATTTATAACTAAGAGTTTAAAGCCGGTATATTCAATCTCTTAAATATTAAATAAATCCTTGAATAATAAATATGATATTCTAATGAAGCATTTTTGAGAAAAGCAGATGTAGAATCAGTTTTGATTCTTGCTCTGCCCCGTTATAAATCAACCTTTCATAAATGAAGAACTTATCTAATTAAACATCTGTTTTGTAAGGGAAGAATTTTGAAACTAGATGTGATTGGGCACTTTTTAATTAGTGATATCTCTATTGCTTGATATGTATAACTTTAAGCCTAATCCTTTGACCTGATTCATTAAGGGATATTCTTAGTTTTGAATACGATAAAGACATCTAACAATTCCTATAGAAAGTACAGCTAGTATAAATTTTGAACCATCTCCGTTTCTTCCAGGAAGATTAAAAGATAGTAAGAAATGGTGTTGAGGCATCACTTTATTAGAGGCAGGTAGCAAAAAAAATATTTTAGGGTCTAACTGCTCAATTGTGCTTATATCTTGAGTTTTGCTGGATATTTAGATACTTATTAGATTTATATCCCTTTTGTTTTGCCCCCTTTTGTTAAGGTAGGCTGGGCTGGCAGTCAGTGGCATCGGGACCTGCTCCATTAAACTCAGGGAGCTTCCGTAGCTGAAAATGACTTGAATCTGGGACTCCAATGTCACAGGGACATGCTAAAAGTTCCATTGTCTTTCATGACCTCTGCTCACATTCTCATTTTTGTATATTGGGATTACACGTTATTTGACACAATCAAATGTATCTATCTGGCAGCAAGATTAATCTATTTTATTATGACTTGTTACAAATGTTTCATGCACTTTTGTAACTCACCTGGAAAACACTACTTGTGAGGTGGATTTTAAAAATTACAAAGATATGAACAAGGTAATAATGATGAATTTATTTTCATCAAAGGAGAATATAGTAATAGCCGCCAGTAAATTTTCAGAGCACTTTAGAATATGTGAATTAAAATACTTTTTGGAACTAACCAGATGGTCTATAACAAGTGCTGGGATATTTTATTTTTATCTGATCGCTGCTTCCTACAGTTTATTAATTCAAAACTCAGCCAAATGATATTCTTTTAGTAGTAACCATTTTACTAGAGGATTATAATGTATCTTTCAAGCAATTGTTGCAAAACAGCTATACCCTGGTCATATGATTTCACGCCCCGCCCCCCATCAAAGCGAACATCGGCCTGCTACACGTCCCTCCAAAACATCCGAAATGCGCAAGCGCTTACGGGCCCTTCACGTCTTAAGGCACGCAATTTCCGCAAAACAATGGCTGCCGGGGGTGCGCATGCGTGGAACGGCGGGGGTTTGTTTCTCCGCAAAGTAATGGCTGCTTGTTTGCGTGGCCGTCCGCGCGCGTAAGTCTTCCCCGATTTGGGTCGCGGGAGGTAGCGGGACCGGAGGCGCTCAGGATGCCGCAGAAACCTGGGGAGGAAGAGGAGGAGGAGCGACAACGGGAAGACGCTGCTCGGCGCCTGTGCTCGGTAAACACGCGGGAGCCTTGCCAGGTTATTTTCTGCAACCGCACCCCCCGCTTGGTGAGCCCCGTCTGGCTGGACTTCGACGGGAAGCCGCGCCCCTATCCCACCCTGAAACCGGGCACCGGCCGCCGGATGTACAGCTACCTGGGTGGGTAGTTTGCGGAGGGGGTGCTTCGGGCGTTTAGCGCTTTGCGGTCGGCTTAACGGACGCGGCGCGACCTGCGGGTCGCCGCCTTTCCGCTGTTCGGTTGTAATCCCTTTGCAAAAAAAAGGGCTAATGTTGCAAAATGTTTATTAGGGAAATCCTTCCGTTTCCCGGAGCCCCGAGAGACAGCTAAAAAGACGGAGATGCGCAGGAGGCGACGGGTTTTGCAAGAAGCGTGATGCTGAAGTCGTGAGGTCTGCAGGCTTAGCCTTTGAACGGGAAGGTGGCCTTTCGGCGACATCAGATTGCACCGAAAAACGCGGAGGGAGGAAACAACGCGCTGTCTCTGCTGAAAAGCTTAGAAAAAGTGGTCTTCGGCTTTTGCGATTATACTGAACGTGTCTTGACAGTGGTTGCTACAGCCCTGACTTGATGGATTTCCCCCCCCCCGCTCTTTTTTTTTTAATCTTTCCCGCCTGCGTTGTGAAGAAAATGCCACTTTTTTCCTCCCTAGGTCTGTTTTTTGAGTAGATGATGTTTCTCCTTTTAGGAGGGAAGCTGGCAGAGCTCCCCTCAATTGCACTTTAAAAAAAAAAAAAAAAAGCTATACAAATGCAGAGTTTTATTTGTAGTTGCCAGGGCAAAATGAGAATGCCAGGGTGCATTTCTGAGCCCAAGAAATGGTGGCTGTTCCTGCACTGGGTAAGCAGGAAAGCCCTATGAATGCATTTTCAAGGGACTGGTTCTGTAAAATATCTTTATTATAAAGGTGTGTGCATGTGTGTATGTGAGTGTGTCTCCTTATATTTCAGTGTAAATATAAACATTACCAGGACTACTTGCAGCATCAAAACTGGTAAAAATAATAACTAAAACGGAGTAAAAACAGAAATAGCATGCAGTATTTTATTAAAAATTGAAAGATCTAGGAAATTGAAGAAACAAACCCTTAGGTACTAACAGATAATGGTCAGATTAGCTGCCAAACAAATCATAGCCCTGTGAAGAAGGCAAGCACAAGCCACTTCTGAAAATGCTGCCAAGAAAACTGCAGGGATTTGACTGATTAAGCATGACTTGAAAGAACACACTCACAAATATTAACTATCTGCACAGTTACTCTAGTCACTCTAGGTCTGACAATCCTCTCATTATGCTGGTAACTGTCTCCCATTCCATAGAAGTCTTAATCTTTGTGGATTTTGCTAAACCCGATAAATTACATTCCCTTCCAGCAATCTTCATATCTACAAAAATATGTGACTTTTCAATATATGTATATGACTTGCTAGCAGATACTTTATTTTTCCTTTTCTAGAACATCTTTGGTTATTCAGAGATGCCAAGTCAGATGATAGTCTCCTTGTCAACCAGACAGAGCTGTTTGTAGCTACTCGCAGTACAAATGGACAACCCATATTTGCAAATATTATATTGCCAGGTAAAGTAAGCAGTGAATATCTAAAATAAGATTGATTACAGTATAATTTTATTCTATTGTATGATGAAAAACAATGCAATTACTAAATAGCAGTTTGGTTCTCTTCTTTTTGTCTGAAATAAGCAACAACTAAAATTCTCTGCATTTCTGATGTCTCATTTTGAGGATCATATCAGCTGCACCATACCTTTTTTAGTCTTCCTTTCCCTCTCATCTCTTTCCTTCTTCTTTCATGTATTTTTGTTCAGTCCTTTTTTATTCTCTCTCTATGACAAAAGCACCCCAATGTGTTACTTTGGATTCAGTAAACACTCAGCATTTATTTTCACTCCATCTTCTCTTGTTTTACCAGATACAGTTCTTAAGCATCTCATTCCCACTTCATTCAATTTTTATGTCTTCTCCTGACATACTCAGCTTTCACTTCCAAATAACAGAGTGGCCAGAGCTATCCTTTTACACATAGCCTTTTCATTTCTTTCAACAAACATCCATTCTTTCTATATATCATATACTGCCCATTATCTGCCTGTCAGCACTTGCACATCTTAAAATTTGTCCATATGTGTTTCCAGTTTTAATAAGACATTCTACTGACATAAATTCATCAACTGGCACAAATTATTCATCATTCATATATAACCAGCAATTATTTGGTCTGTTTTCTCTCACAATCAGAACTGCCTTGATTTGCAATACATTATCTGCAGAACTATTCCTCTCTTTATATTTTTTACAATGTTGAAAATTTACTGCAAATCTAGCAGTATCTATAATTGTTTCTGTTTCCCTTTTTTAAAAAAAGACTTAATTTATCATGGAGGGCCATGACCTCTTTTGATAGCTAATAAGAATATTTGATATTTAAGCTTGTTTCACATTAGTTTTGAGTATCTTCAGCCAAACATTAAAAGTCCATTCTTCTCTCAATAGTATTCACTCTGAAAGAAAGATGTCTGCAAGTTATTCGCACATTAGTGAAACCAGGAAACTACAGGGAATTAGACATTGTTCGTTCGTTATATGAAGATCTAGAAGATTATCCAGACATTAGGAAGGATCTTCAGCGGCTTTCTATGGAAAGGCATAACCGGCTGAGGAATGGAATCTCTGATCAACGTGGGGAGTCTTAAATGAGAAAGCTACTTGGGCTAATAAACTGCTGTGTACAAGAGGTATTAACTGTATTTTATGAATGGAAAAGATGACATTGACTTTCCATTGTGTGTTACTTAGCTCTTGTTTGGTTTAGCATATGTAGGTTATATGTTGACAGCTGTAGGCAAAGACAACGAGTCAAAATGCCACCAGGCCATAGCTAAAAACACTTCAATAAAACAGGGAAGGTATGGAACTTTATTTAGATATCATACAGAAGATGAAGTGTTTCCAAAGCTATTTTCTGGTGGCTCTTCATATATTTCAACTACTGTTTTATTTTTATTATTTTATTGTAAAAACTGAACTGTGAACAAAATAATCCTTATATTTAAGAGTAAATTACTATTAAATGTTTCACCCCTCTATATTTATCTTACAAATTGATTTTGAGGGACAAGAACATTAGGTTGTCTTTTACTATTCTTATGTTTCCTGTAGATTATTGTTATTGCTGCAGATATCTGACATAAGTAGAAAAAGATGGAAATTCTGTGAATGAACATAATGAAGTAATGAATGTTACTTCCGTTAAAGCAGGGAGTAAGCATTTTCTTAGCAAGTATTCTTCCCCTTACCACTAACCCCAAAATCTGACAGCTATATGGCAAAGACATAGTTTTATGCTAAATCACAATTTAACCCTGGTTCAAGTGTCACTATAGCAGTTAAAAGTGAATGAAATAAATATGAATATGAAAATAATAACTTCCACTTCTTTGATGTTGCAGCCAGGCTATCATGACCAGGTATTCCCTAAACAATACGAAGAAAACTTCCTGAATTTCCTATGCTTCCTCAGTTCATTGCATTACAGGTTGCCCGTGATTTATAACTTCATTTAATAACAGTCCAGAATTACAATGGCCTTGGAAAGGTGCTTTGCAGCCCATAAAGCACTTCTGGCTTTTGCAAAACACTGCACCACCACCCTGCAGTCATGTGATCCTGATCTGGGTGCTTGGCAACCTGTCCACATTTATGACCAGGTTATTGCTAAGTGCCTTGCAATCATGTGATTGGCATTTGCAATCTTCTCTGCCAGCTTTTCTAGAAAATCAGTGCTGGGAAAGCCAGCAGGGAAGGTTTGCAAGCTGCTACCATTCTCATCTCTGGGAGCTGTCTGAAAGAGCTGCCTCCCAAGGGAAGTTGAACCCTTTCAGCAAGATGCAGAAATGGAGCTAAAATTCTGAAGATTTCGGCTCCATTCCTGCACCCTGTCAAAAGAGTTCCCTTTCGTGTATAGAGGGGAACTGAACTCCTTTCAGCCAACCTCCAGAGACAAGAGGGAGCAGAAATCCAAGCAGAGAATAGAGAGTCAAAGTAGTAAGGAAAGAAATGGGGGATGACATATGGGGGAAACCCATTACAGGCTGTGCATGAGTGTCTCTACTCAGCTGCAAATCTTGCTTGGATTTTGGCAAGGAGGATTTTCAGCTCCTGACTGGAGCCTCTGGGTTTCTTCCATCCTCCTGAGGCACCCTGCGCTCCTTACCTGGGACTCTGTTTAACAACTCACACAATTATTTAACGACTACAATCAGGTGTGTCGGGATTGTGATCATTGAGCAAAACATCCTGTTTAATAACCACTGTTCAATTATTCCGATCCAAATTGTGGTCGTAAGTCAAGACTACTATATACCATGCATCCCCCAAACTCCATTTTAATAATTTTCTACAGTATGCTGAGGTAGTGTTCAGCTACTTTATAAAATAATTTTGTTTTGAAGTTTAGCAGGTTATACATGGAATCAGTGTTGTCCAATGTTCAAGTCTCTTTTCTATATAGCTACTGAAAACTAATTTTCACAATTATTTTTATGTTATTTGGTATCAGCAAAGAGTGCTTTCATTATTTAATCTGAAACTTTCAAGATGGAATAATTGAGGTGAGAGCCAATGTTTAGATATCATTTTTCAAGTAAGGCATGTTTGTTAAATAATTTCATGTCCAAGATTTGTATAATTTGTGTAAATGACATGAACGTTGGGGGTTGGAGTTTTGTGTAAATAAGATACTCTTGTTTTAAATCAGCAAAAATAGCAACATAAAACAGGAAGAAGGTCTTTATGAAAATGAAGTCTAGAGCAGCTCAGTTTTAGTAACTTAAATATTTAGTTCTGTATCTGAGTTCTTAGAAGAAAACATGTTGTTAATGTGAAATTGGGCACATCTTTACTTTTGTGTAATTCTAAGTTTATTTGATATAGAGTGATAATAGTTGTCCAGGCTGGCCTATTTGACTTCTATTTCTGAATTGTTAAGAATTGCTTTTAATGTATATTTGATTATTTCTCAGCATTCCATATAATGCAGTTTATCTTTTTTTAAAAACAAATCCTTGAAGATATTAAAGCAGCTTGTTAATTGGATCTCTGTTTTTCTTTTCTCTCCTGCCCCTTCAGTTTGTATAAAAATGTAAAATATAGACTATGTTAATGCACACTAAGTCATTGTTTATAAAAGTCGTTAGCTGGATACGTATCAGATTGTAAGCCACAAACAGACATGTCACGTTTTGTCTTGCCACCTCATATGAAGCCAAGCATATTGTTACTTTGGCTAGTTTCCTGCTAGATTCTTAAGCAATGCAAGAAAGCAATTGTAGGAAACAATGCCCCCATCCTAGGAAGCACAATGAGCTAATTGGCAGTCTTTTCCTTTTAATGCCTACAGGGCAATGCTTACTTTTCTTCACAAAATACATTTCTTAGTGGTGTTTGGCTAGAGATCTGATATACATATGCATTTCTCTATTTTTAAAATGGGATTAGCTTTTCCTTTTTAAACTCCTCTTTTGAAGCAATACAGATGAATAGACCCAGATGTCACAACGGTTACTATAAGTAGCACTACTTACATGAAATAAATAACTTTTTGGATATATATTTAATTGGTAATGCTTTACAATAAGGATGGGCAATATGTGATGAACTGAAGTGACAACATTTTGATGTCCGGCTCCTGCCTTAGTTTGAAAGAGTGGCTCCAAAAGGTCTTTCAGAATTCACTGTTATCATCTTAAAGATCCCTTAAATGTGGAGCTAGTTATCAAAAGCACTTTGTTTTAGGACAGGGGTGCCCAAGCATGGCAACTTTAAGACTTGTGGACTTCAACTCTCAGAATTCCTCAGCCGGCCATGAATTCCTCAGGTCTTTAAGTTGGCCAAGGTTGGACACCCCTGATTTTAGGCCCTGCAACAAGTTACACTGTTATGTCAGAGGTATACAGGATTTTTTTTGGAGGTGGGAGGCAGTGCACAACTTCGGAACTTTGAAAGCAAGTTAGGGCATCCTCCTAAAATGCTCATGACCAACATGGCCACCAGTAAAATAAACCACCCAATGATTAGAAGCCAAAGGAAAATCTATTCCTTCCCAGGCTCCCTAGTTGCTTTCTCTCCACTTTGTCACTAAAGGAGTGCTAAAAAGTAAAAAGGGGAGCAGGGAGTCTTATGTACTGACAGGCATCCTTTGCAATGACATTATATCTATAGGCATGCATCTAAAATAATCATGCTGGCTTCCATAGTGTTTTCACCTAGGACATACATGGATTGGAACTAATTCTATTGATTTTAAGTATGAAAATGAAAGGCAGAAGCAATGTATAGAGTTTGATCAATTGTTTTAAAGTTTTAAAATGTTTAATGCTATTAATCATTTGTAATCTTATATGAGCTACACAAATGAGAACAAGATTATATTATATCCAATGGGCGTGCTTTTTATGTATGTGCTTGTTTTACCATTGCTCCTACAAATGACACTTTGGACCCTGCACTTGAGAAATTGTTACAATAATAAACTTTTTCCTAGAGTTTGTTACAGATTCTTGCTGGGTGAGGGGGGGGAGCGGAATAGACATTCTGCTATATTAGTGAATAACATCAAAAAAGAAACAACTCGGCTGGCAGATAAATTTCCTAAGGCTGTGTTCTGACCCAATTCCCCAAATATGACAAACCCTCTGTAGTTGAAGCAATGATTCCTTTATTAGGAACTCCAGCAGCCCCGGCAAAAAGTTTCTCTTTCACCTCAGGTTAACAAGTACGTCCGGCAGAGGAGATGAATAGTTGTCTGCCACATCTATTCATCTCCACCCCCTGCCTTTTATCCCCAGAGCTAGGGTGGGGCTTTGCTAGCAGCGGTGGCTCTTCTTTCCCAAGGATGGACCCATGGATTTCCATTGCTCTCCTCTACCTCTGCGCATTTGCGCATCAGGCACTGGACCCAGCTGTTCCGCCTCTTCCTCATCAACACCTCCAGACCTGGGGGCTGTTGACTCTCCAGGGCTGAGGGCTGATGGATGGCTCTGGCTCTGGCTATGGCTATGGCTCTCTGCAAGCTCCATTCCCTCTTCCCCCTCGGAGCTCTCAGGTTGCCTTGATGCTGACCCTGACTCCCACACCTCCTCAGCTGATTCAGCTGCTAGAAGGGCCAGCAGCCAACAGGCCACAACAGGCTGTTCCCTCCCCTGGATGGCTCTCTGCAGCTGGTATAAAAGGTATAATGGATTCTTTCTTTTCCATAGAAGTGGTGTTGGAACCGAATACTATTTTCCATGTTCTGTGTCCCAGGATGCATGCAGAAATGTTGGCATTCTCTAAAGAATTCAAGATCCTAGGAACCCCAGGATTTCCACCAATCTTCTTGCTGGGTTTCAAAACATTTTGGATTACCAGTTCAGGCTCCCTATCTCCTCCTGACTTGATAATTGAGAACAATTGTGGGATGTGTAGTCTGATACTTCTTGCAAATGTTGCTCAAGCATGAACGCTTAACTGATTCCTGTTGGTCCTACCTTCTTTATTGCCAAGCATTTAAAATAAAATATGTGCAGTGCGAGTTCTAAGCCATAAAATGGGGGACATCAGTCACCATTGGCTTTCCAAAAGAACCTGGTTTTCAAGAATTTCTGCAAAGCCAAAACATTTTTTGCAGCACAATATGGAATATGCAAGATGGGTGCTATTCTGTGAAAACTTGCAGGGACTGTACAAAAGGAACTTTTGGAATTTGTCAACAGACCATTGCTTGTATTTTTAGGGTGAAGTGGGAATGGAGATGTGTTTTGTGTCCTTCTAAGAGGCAAAAATACCACCAGATGTTCTGATTACCATTTACTGTAATGAAACATACGCTATTGATTCCTCTAATACCAGCCCAAGGAGCAAAGGCTACTGGCAATTACTGGGACTGAAAAATATTTTTTTAAATGTATAGCTGGAAGAGTTTGCAATCTAGGACAGGGGTGTCAAACTCACGTCATGGCGGCATCACATGATATATCAGGACTTTTTGCCTTCGCTAAACCAGGCTTGGGGTGTGGCCAGCACATGACGCATCTGGCCAACGGGCCAGAAATAGGGGATTGGCTGCTAATATCTATTGAGTTCTCCTTATCTTTAAGAGTGCTGGTACTTAACCTGTCATTGTCAACCATCCATAGCTTTTAGGGTAAATAACTGGTAGCTTCTCATTGTGCTTCTCCAGCAGCTTGCAGAACACAATCTTCAGGTCCCTGAACTTGTCCTGGTCCTGGTTACCCATCCCAGGAAAGTTCTACTCTGTAGCTTCCATGCTATCTTCTGTTACAGACAGCTGAGGTAAGGCAGGTGCTGTTGATCAACATCTCTACCATCTTAAAGGCTAAGATCAGGCTTAGCACGACTTCCACCTTATCTTGATTCACCCCAACACAGGCAACCATGCTTGCTTGGATGTGAGTATAATAAGAGACTATGGGCATAAAGTCATTCCATGTCAGAGATCAAGACTCATTGATAACTCATTTACCAGAGAACAGGGCCATCCCTGCAACCAGAGGCACAGCAGCAAGGAAATATATTTAGACTATGCAGGAAGAATTTCTTCTCTGCCTCCAAAAAATCTACTGTCCCCACTCCTGCACACTACAATTTCACCTGATTGCTGAATTTTGTAGCTGGATTTCTTACTGCTATCACAGTGAAGATCATTGTCAGTAATCCTGCCATTAAAAAAAAATATGGGCAGAATACCAATAGTCACCAAGCAATGTGACAAAAGTTAAGATGGCGGCCACGGAGGAAGCCTAATTACGATGCAGGGAGTTAGAAGAAGAGAAAAGTTTTATTATACAAAGTTAAATGATAGAAGGAGAGGAAAGATAAACCATAGAAGAAATCATAGAGAAAGAAAAAAGTGGAGAAAGGAAAAGGGAAGATTGGAGAAATAGGAGGGAAATGACCCACAGTGAACTTGGCCTGCTGAGAGAAGCCCAGCTGCACCCGAGAAGCCTGCCCAAGAGCCCGGAGGCCCATCGAAGTGAGCGGAGAGGCAAAAAGAACTGGCGGAGAACAAGGAGGAAAGCCCGTGAGAGAGTGGGGCCCAGCTGTGGAGCAGGGAGGAAAACGAAAGTAACAACCAGCAGAGAAAAAAAGTTAAGCCGGTGTGAGAGAGAGCAGGGAGGAGGACGAAAGCCAGCTATAGAGAGACAAGAGGCGAGCCCACCTTAGGCCATCCAGGCAGTCCTGTTTGCCAGGAGAAGCAGAGCCACGTGGCTGGGGAGCCAGGAGCAGCGGCGGCGCAGCAGACGGGAGAGCCAGCAGCGAGGGGCAACATAGCATA
This sequence comes from Oxyrhabdium leporinum, assembly GCA_032468155.1. Classification (NCBI taxonomy): domain Eukaryota; kingdom Metazoa; phylum Chordata; class Lepidosauria; order Squamata; family Cyclocoridae; genus Oxyrhabdium; species Oxyrhabdium leporinum. The sequence goes on along the minus strand of JANHFL010003702.1, from coordinate 12,021 downwards.
GCAGATCCTGAGAGGAGCGTGGAAGGAGCATTCCAGCACAGAGGATCAGCATACCTGTGGTTGAGAATGGCAATGTGGGAGAGACCATCAGGAGAGGGGCGGGGAAGCGCCATGAACTGACAAAAGCAGGGAGAGCTGAGTACCTGCTAGTGGCAGGAGAAAAGCAAGTAGAAAGGGAGGATAAAAAGACAGCACAGGACACAAAGCTAAAAAAATCAAAGGTGGGTAGAAAAAGCAAGCAAGGAACATACAAAGCCAGAAAAGAAAGATAAATTAAGCCCACAAGAAGGTAGGGAGGGAAGGATCGTAAGAAGGAAAGGGACAATCATAGAACATTCCAGTACAGGCTAAGAACAAACCTGCCATTTAAGACCATTCAACACTGAAAACTTTAAAATTGCCCAATCTAAATGATCTGCTAGAACTTCAAATCTATAAACTAGACAGTTTTGAACTATAGAACTTTAAATCCTCAAACTAGACATTCTATAACTGCTAGAACCTTTTAGCTACACTTTTTCCCAAAATTTGAAACTTAGATGAACTGTTAAAATATATATATATTCCAAATTGGACATCTTTCCCTTTAAAAATCTGTGGTGAAACCTTCTACACTTGTCTAGCCAGGCTAGCCACAGCATCACAGCTTCTGTTCTGGGACAATCATGAATCAGATCACCTCCTAGTGCTGACCCATCTCCAGCCTCACGGGCTCAGTCAAATGGGTTACTGGGGCCCCTCCTATTAGTGACTCATCAACTTGTTCAAAACTTATGGACCTGGATAGCCTCCTTGCCCGGATTCCCAGCCTCAGCACTGTGGGAATGCTTATTAAGCATTGGGTACAGCCTGCATCCATTAGGGCCTCAAATTCCCCCTGAGCTCCCGGTCTAGATCCCATGTTTCTCAAGGGGATCGTGAAAAGGCAGATGGCTGTACTCACCATCGGGTCTCTTTCTCCCTCATTCTCACTGTCATGCCTCATGACTGGTCTCCTTCAGCTAGAGTTCCCTCCTCTTTCGGCGGGGAAGAAGGGACCTCAATGGCCTGGCATCCCAAGCTGGGCTTCTCTGGTGGCTTCCATGGCATTTTTTTCAGTTTTGCTGGCACTTTTAGTATGGGCACGGCCGCCAAGCATTCAGCTGCTCAGTGCCCCAGCTGACGGCATTGGAAGCACTGGATGGGGGCTTGGGTTGGTTTTGCAGGAGTGCTGGTGGGCATAGCTGAGGCTGACCACCTCCAAGTCAGTTGGCTTTCTTGGCTCTTTGGCATCTTTGCTTCAGCTTCGCTCCTCGGCCTCCAGGCTCGCGGTTCACATCCAGTTCTGTGGCAGCCCAGTACCACTCTTGCAGCTGATCAGGGTGGGCTCATTATGTGCAAGCCTGCTTTAGGCCTCTGTCGAGGCCCTATTTTAAGTGGTAGATGAACATCCATTCTGGCCAGTGCTACAGCCTTCCTGCAACCCTCCAGAACTCTCAAATTGATTCCTTCACTGGCCATCCCCTGTGCTTTAACTCCCGTATCTCCCCCTCCACCAGTTGGGCTTTCGCCTCATTTTCGAACCTTGCTCTCAGCTCCCCCAGGAATCTTCCATTATTTCTCAGCTCAGGGGCATCCTTATCCTGGAGGGTAGCCATCCATTCTACTGCCTCCTCCTTGAACTTAGCAGTTATCGCACTCACCATTGATCTCTGGGTTGGGTAGGCCAGACGGTAATGGTCTAGGTGAGCCAGGACATTGTCAAGGAAGATCACCAGCTGGTCGGTGTTCCCTTTGAACATGACAGCTGGGGAGAGGCTCCATGTAATGGGGTAGCACTGGCCAATATCCTGGGTTCCACCCAGGCCCTGGGGGGAAGGGAGCCTGATACAACCCAAGTCATGGGGAGGGGCTGCAGTGGCTGCTGTGCTGGGCTGACTGCTCCTGGTGGCTGCTAGAGTCCTTGTCTGGGGCTGGGACTCATCCTCATCTCTGCCACTGGTAAGGATTAGGGGCTTCTCCTGGGGCTTGTTCCCATTGCCGCTTCTCCCTGCTACACTGGAGTGGCTCACTCTGGACTCCTGCCCTTGCCGTCAGTTGGAAATGCAGGCTGGCAAGGCAGAAACTGGCAGGAGGACTCAGGCTCCATTATCCCAGAAGTGTCTGGGTAGCTTAGTGGATCACGTCCTCCATTACCTCCAGCTGGTACAGAGGTTCCACACCCTGGGTGCTTGTGCGGTCGAACCACTGTCTCAGCTGCTCTACCAAAGAGCTCCAAAGCACGGTCAAATATTTCCACTCCCTTGGCTCATCCCAGTCTACCACTCTCCTTTCCCTCCACTGTGAGAGTTGGACCCCTTGTACATGGGTGCCACCATGGGGAGTTTGACTTGTGTTGCTCCAGGGCTCTCCTCCACCAGAATTTGTCTGCTGTGAGGAAGGGGCTCAATCTCTGTCAGTTGGGCTTCCCTGCACTTTTGGCTGTGCGATCACCAGCGGGGTGACCTCACTTGCTTGGACTCCTGCTTGCATTGTCACCGGTTCCTCCGCTGGCTTGCTGATGGCCTCTCTCCCCTTCTTCTCAGTCATCTCTTCCCTTCCTCCTGAATTGATTGGGGTGGATGCTGGGGTTCAGGAGTCCTGGAGGTTTGACAAGTTTTAGGAGTGTTGGTTTAATGTCATGCTTCTGAGTAATGCTCCCAACCAATTCAAGACTCTGAGGCCTTGGCTTGTTCAAAAATCCAGTGTATTGGGTACATCATATCAGCACAATCAAAGATGAAATCAACACTGAATAATTCCCATGTTTTTGGTATAATTAAAGAATAGATACTGGCCACCCCCCTTGTGTCACAGGTCAAGTTAGCCAACCAAGCAGGTTGTCAGCACTCCCTCCTGCTGTTGCTAGGTCACCTGATTTGGCCTTATCGTTGTTATGTCTGGCACATTGGAAGAAAACATTCTACATTCCACAAGTCGTCCCCCCCTCCCAAGTAAGGCAACTAAAAAATGAAGCAAGAAAAATATGGCTTCAGCTAGAGTCATTTTGAGAGTTGATAATAACATCTATCACCAACACTCGTCTTCCTTCTTTGGGAGGTGCAGTCTGGGTTGCTTTTCTGTTTATCTCAGGTGTGTTTGTTGATGTGACTTTTTTAGGGAGATATTATGAGGTGTCTTTTCTAGGTGTCTGCATGTTTTATTTATTTATTTATTTTGTTTGTTTGTCAAACGTGTACAAGATAACAAGTATAGATATGAACATAAACATGAACAAAGGAAGTAAATACAGATAAAGGGGGACAGTAAGACAGGGACAGTAGGCACGCTGGTGCGCTTATGCACACCCCCATTAAGGACCTCTTAAGAATGGGGTGAGGTCCAGAGTAGACAGTTTGAGATTGAAGCTGTGTGGGTTTGAGGCTGTAACAACGGAGTCGGGTAGGGCATTCCAGGCATTGACCACTCTGTTGCTGAAGTCATATTTTCTGCAATCGAGTTTGAAGTGGTTTACCTTGCATTTGTATCGATTGTTTGCCCGTGTGTTATTGTGTTTGAAGCTGAAGAAGTTGTTGACAGGCGGACAATTTTGTGTACTATGCTTAGATTGGACCGCAGGCGGCACAGTTTCAGATTGTCCAAGCCCAAAATTTCAAGCTGGAGGCATAGGGAATTCTATTGTGAGTAGAGGAGTGGAGTACCCTTCTCCAGAAATACCTCTGAACCTGCTCAATCATGTTAATGTCCAATATACAGGGTGGGTTCCAAGCAGATGAGCTGTATTCAAGAATTGGTCTGGCAAAGGTTTTGTATGCCCTAGTTAGCAATTCAATGTTACCGGAGAAAAAGCTTCGCAAAATTAGGTTAACAACTCTTAATGCCTTTTTGGCAATGCTGTTACAGTGAGCTCTGGGGCTTAGATC
>JANHFL010003701.1:135004-150679 GCA_032468155.1 Oxyrhabdium leporinum | reverse complement strand
CTAATATTTTAATTACATTCTCATCTGCAGGGATCTCTTTGTTTTTCCACTGTTGTATAAACACAATTTCCACCCAGACACATGATCAAGCCATGCCCACCAAGCCACGCCCACAGAACCGGTAGTGGAAAATTTTAGATTTCACCACTGCTTAGAATGATGAAACCCAAATGGCTACATATACAATTGCTGATGAAAATGGATTACACTCATACTACACAAATTGCTCCCTGTAAACCAGGGAGCTTTTGTCTTGTTTTTGAAATGTACTACTGTAGTCCAAAGATATATAAGCTATGATTCTGCTTTTGTTCAGGGCTGCTCAGCAAACTACCAGTGCTTTGGTGGGAACTTGATACACACTTTTCGTTACGCATGCCTAACAAAATTACTGTATCTTCAAAGTGATTTGGTTGCTTTAGGCTAGTGGTCCCCAACCTTTGTGGCTTGGTGGCCTGTGGGGGGAGGAGAACCGGGTCGTGTGAGTGGCAGGGCAATATGCACGCACGTGCAACTCAATTTGCACAAGGGGTGGGCTAGCACACACACAAAGGTCAGCTTGTTATATTTAAACTTGAGCTGTGTGCATGCCTACACTGTCCCTCCATTTGGACAGCCTGGTTGCAAACAGATCACAGCCCTGTAGTGGGCTGTGTCCCAGGAGTTGGGGACCTCTGCTTTAAGTGACTCAGGTCTTGGGTACCATACCTGCTTTCTCTCTCTCTTTCCCCTATTCTTCTGAGGATCTGAGTCTGCTTTAGAAACAAATAAGCAAAACAAACACACCTAGAAATGATGACTTACAGGAAAAAAAACCCTTTAACCGTCCTGGCTTAGTTCTTGCAATCCTGTGACATTTTGTACTTTTTGTATGTTTAAAACCTGATAAAAGCTTTCAATCATCCAATGAGATTAAAATTATTCCCCATACTAATTTATTGTATGTACTTTCCGAATGAAAGGTCAGCTTGTTATATTTAAAGACAACTGAAGGAATACTATAGCAGAAATGATGTCAGCTTACATCAGGCAATTGTTTCTGGGATTGCCTGATTCCTTGAAATGTGAAATTTACATCTTCTGTTAAAATGGAAAACGGTGAACAAGACATAAACCAATTTCAGATAGAACTCTTTTTTCAAAATAAGTGACAACTTGGAATCAACAAATGCGCTGACATTAAAGCATCGTGGCATTGAACACAGTATTGTTCTGCAACTTAAAAATGGATTTCCTATTTATTTTAAAAATAATACTTGATATAAAGAATAAGGATGATTATTACAGAAAAGGCAGCTTTTGGTTGATGGGAATCTATAGATGAACCAGACATTTGACTAGTTCTAAAATGTTTCTGTTTTTCTATAAGGAAGGAGAATGTGCTAGCTAGTAGGTTAAAATACCACAAAGCAAACTAGTACAATTAGCCAAGCTATGTTAGTTGCTTATGGTATATATAGATATTGATTGTAGCAGAAAGGCAAAATGTCTATGGAAAATCTCAATCAGCCATGTCATGGTTGTCTCAAAGGTGTCTTTTCCAAAAGGCAACTTGAGTTTTTGGTTTTTCCTTTGAAAATGTTTCACTTCTCATCCAAGAAACTTTTCAAGTTCTCCTGAACTGAAGAAGCTTCTTGGATGAGAAGCAAAATGTTTAGAAAACCCCCAAAAAACCAAGAATGTCCAGTTGTCATTTGGAAAAAGTACCTTTGTGGTAACAGAAAAGCACAAATAAAAACATCAACAATGTATTACATTAAATTTTCTGGCTACTGCACTAATTCATAGTGAATTTAAATCTGAATCCCTGTATGTTGAACCTCCTGAAGTAAGCTTATGTTGTGTGCAAATGTTAACTCAATCTGAAGAGCTCTCTTTGGGTGATGAATTGCCTGTAACCTGACAGCTATTTCCAAAGAACACTTTAAAGACTTGACTTGGTAATGACATCTGTGGCATGCTCATTTATGTAGAATCAATTGATAATGATTCCACCAACTTAAGCCTTCATTAACCATTTGATTTCTTAGGGGCTTTGACTTCTCCTTTAATTAACTTTAATAATATGACAAAAATATCCAATATTTCACCCCAGCAAATATTTTATTTGAAATCCATAGATTATTTCAGATAACAGACTTGTGAAAAAAGGATGGAAATTAACTGAAATGTCAGTTTTCACACTGTGGTTAAATTTCACTTATGGCTCTCAGTAGATGTTATTTGCCCTGACACTACCTTATATTTCTTTAAAAAATCAGAAATGCATGTTGTTGTTTTAATGGGAGTAAGTGGCATTAATAAGACATTAAAAAGATCAAATTACACATTTTTCAACAAAATTGGTTGGGCTTTGAAGATTTGATTCGTCAAATCCCAAAGAGAAATTGGCATTGAGGGTATAATTTTGACTATACTTACTAGAAATTAAATCCAATATTTCTGTCTATGTATATATAGGCGGCTGCAAAAACTTTTTATTTTTTTAAAAATGAAGTACCTAAGAGATATGGTATATAGGATTAACTTCTCTACAAATGGAGGCAGATGATGTCTCTTTAAGACACTCTTAAAATAAGATATAAGTAACCAACCTTTAGTGGCAACAATAACTGAATTCTGATCAAAACTGTACAACACCAATCCTACAAATTAAAAGTACCCTTAGCAACTAACAATTACCATAGAGGCTAAGAACATGTCAGGAACCATATGGAAATAATAGCCTATTGAAGAAAAATGGCAAAATACTGATACTATAGTGATTTATAAATTTCATCAGAATACAGAATATACTGTAGAATAACAGAGTTGGAAGGGACCTTTGAGGTCTAGCCAAACTCTTGCTTCTTGCAGGAGTCCCTATACCATTCCATTCAAATGACTCAGCAGAACTAGAATCAAATAACAACAACAACAACAACAACAACAATAATAGAAACACAAAACTGGGTTACAACATCTCAAGCCAACATGGCAAGATAAACCATCTACTATACATGTATGACTTAAAACTGTTTGCGAAAAGCCCCACTGAACTTGAATCAATACTGAACACAGTTCAACTGTTCAGCAGTGACATCAGAATGAACTTTAGACTTGAAAAATGTGTTATATTATCCATGCAGTGAGGAAAAATTGAGAAAAATAGAAGGAATAGAACTGGGAAATGGAAGCATCATGAAAGCATTAGCAAAGGATGACGGTTACAAATACCTAGGCATATTGGAAGCAGATAATACCTTGAATGGAAAAGTCAAAGAGTCAACCCAAAAGGAATACATCAGGAGCGTCCACAAAATATTAAAATCAAAACTGAATGCTGGAAACATAAATAAAGCCATTAATACATGGGCAGTTCCAGTGATATGCTACACAGCTGGAATCACCAACTGAACTGTGGCTGAACTGGAAAACCTGGACGGAAAAACGTGCAAACTTTTGAATATGTATCACACTTTACATCCACGAAGTGACATCGACAGGTTGTACCTGCGAAAGAAAAATAGGGGGCAGAGGGCTATTGTAAATCCATCAAACTGTAGAAGAAGAAAAACAAAGTTTGAATGACTATGTGAACCAAAGTACAGAAAAATTGCTAAAACATTATAAAAAAACAGAAACAAAGGCAGAATATAAGGAAAAACAGCTAGATGACAGATTAAATGGATGGAAAACCAAAGTTTTGCATGGACACCACTTGAAAAACATTGAAGGAAAATGTGTTAACAACTTGACATGGGCATGGCTTAAGATGGGAACCATCAAGAAAGAAATGGAAGGGTTAATACTGGCTGCTCAAGAACAAGCACTACAAACTGATGCCATGAAAGTGAAGATACAAAAATCCACTGACAATCCAAACTGCCGACTTTGCAACAACAAAGTTGAAACTGTTTCACACTTAATATGTAAGTGCAGCAAAATTGCACAAACTGATTACAGAGCTAGATATGACTGAGTTGCTAACTTAATCCACTGGTCATTAGGTAAAAAATACGGCTTACCTGTATCCAAAAAGTCATGGGAACATAAATAAGGTGAAGATACAGACGGATCGTCATTTGGAACACAACACGCCAGATATCACAGTTGTTGAAAACCGAAGCATACAATTTATTGATATCACAGTACCAGGAGACGCCAGAGTCAAAGAAAAAGAACTGGAAAAAATCACGAAATATCACGACCTGGCCATCGAAACTACGTGATTATGGATGAAACATGTAACAGTGATACCCATTGTTATTGGGGCACTTGGGACCATGTCCAAGAATTTTGTAAAATACATCAAGAAGTTGCAGCTTCTTGATATATTTGCTGTAGCGCCAGTGAAGCTGCAAAAGAACAACATACATTTTAAGAAGAAACCTGGTTGATACCTAGGATGCTGGCAGCAACACGTATCAACCATATTTGTGATATATTTTTTAAAGTTCAGTTGACTGAGTTTCATGTTTAATGAATAAAAGTTTATAACAACAACAACAACAATCTTGGAAAAAGAGGATAGCAAATTATTTCTATACTACTATCAAGAAAATTTTACAGATGTGTGCATGAAGTCACCAACATTTTGTCTCTGAAATACTTTTACTTAGATCTTTTAATCAGGGCTGTCTTAACAGCATTATGGGCTCTGGGCAAAGCTGAGTACTGGGTCCCCTACGACAACTAAGCCATACAGTTGATGTATTTATATGATACAAGGTGCGTTGAAGGGTTAACATACACAGATTAGTATGGGGCCCCTATGCTCATGGGGCCCATCGGGCAAGTGCCCATTAGACCCATGTGTTAAGACAGCCCTGCTTTTAATTATTGTAGCTTCCATATTTATATTGGGATATATTATATAAAATACAGCATACTGTATATTATAATTAACAATTGGGACTCCATATGACATGCTAAATTTATGTTACAAGCTATATTCCAGTATTTAGGGTACACTCTAGTTTGACTTCTTATTTTTGAAACAAAAACCTCAGAGGAAAGGATTAATACTACACGTCTAAACAGCAGGATAATTATAGAAAAAGAAGAAAAGGAGAATAATCAATACTGTGCTGATTGCATCGTGAGTGGAAAGCTGAGATAGTTATAATAAAACTGGATCCAACCATTTTCACAATTAACCAATGGACATTAATTAATGGATACAGTATATAGGAAGAGTGACTATGTAACAGTAAAACACTGGAAGAAGATATGGATGGACAGAAATGAATGCAAAATAAGTTTACAAATTGTATAATAGGGATTTCTGAGGGTCATAGTTCTGAAACGTCTCCATTAATACAAGTTTGGCAAATTTCCAATAACCTGTAGTTGGCTATATGGGTTCAAAAGTCAAATAAGTAATCTATAGGGCACGCAAGTCATACGTTTGATACATAACTATTCTTTGCTTAGTTTTTTGAATTTGTATAATTGTTTATACAAATTGTTTATAAAGTTAATGCAATTAAGATGCATCAACTTTCAAAAAATTATCCACCTTCTTTCTTGAATCCGTCTATTTTTCAGGGTCTCATTTCTATAAACTGTGTGCAGAATATAAGTAGTTGTCTTTAGAAGTAATAGAAATGCTTTTTGGGATATTCAGTAGAGGGCAGTAAAAGACAAAGTTGCTACCTCCCATCACTAGGCTAGGCCATGAGTATGGCTTTACCAAATGCAGTGATGTAATGCTTACCATTAAAGTTGAAGACTGACATTGTTCCTTGTGCTGCATCATGCTGCATCATAACTTTGGTTTGCAAGAGGAACTGCAGAATTCTCCCATGTTCTGCATTTCATTGACCCTCATCCAGTCCCATTTGGATCCAGAAAAGATCCCATCTCCTTATGCCTTTTAGAAGTGAGTTTGTTTTCCATAAGAGCAGGTCAGGAAAGCAAAGCCGATAGCAGGATCTAAGTACATCACAACTCATCCCATGTAATTCCAGAGTAGGCAATGGATCTCGCTGAATCACACTGTTTTGCTGGAAGTTCATGTGAGGGAATGTTGAGGCTGGTTTGCCAGGATGTATTCCAGAGGAATAAGAGGCAGCTCAGTTCAGGTAGTTTGTGTGAGAGAAAGAGGGAGAAGACAGGCCCTTCCTAATGGTTCTTGGAGCATACATTTGATGTAGATAATAGAGAGCTTCAGTTTGGCAAGATTCTGTCTATAGGCATGGAACAATCTAATAATCAGCTTGGAAGAACCACAAGGTGTCTTTCTTGGTTTGGGGGCCTGATAGTTCAGCTCTCAGACATTCTGTAACTGAAGCTTTTGCCATTGCCACCCAAAAAATGTAATTTGTAGCAGGTCCTATTGTTCAACTGTGCAAGAAACAGCTTCCAACACGAGCCAACATCCACAAACATCCACAGCATCCACAAACCTAGACAGCCTTCTGTAAAATAGACCCAGTTGAGTCGTTTTACTCAGAGATTTATGTTTCTACAAATAGGTTCCAACAGAAAGACTCTGGAGTTCGCGTGATTTGTGTTTTAACCTTCATTTCAAAATTGCTTATCCGGCTTACGAAAACAATAGGTAGGCACAATTTTACTCATTCTTCATAGTCTGGTATAATGCCACAGGTATTATGGATCCTCAGACAAGGGAGAATGAGAGAGCAATAGATTTTAGGAGACGATGCAACAACGAGAAATTGTTATGTTCAGAGATCATATGAATCTGAGGCATGAACTGTCCATCCCACTGCAACATATATGGAGTTGAGTGTTATATTGTCGGTCATAGATAAGCCATGTGTAAACTCTTTAAGGATCAGTTCCTGGAGGACCCCTTTAGGATTTTGGATTGCCCTGGAAGAAGATTGGGTGATCTGGAGAACAGGTCACTCAGAATGACCATAGATTATTATAAGAAGATGGTGAAAAGGGAAAGATTTAACACTGATTCTGAGAAGTTGTCACAGTTACCATATGAGGGAGAGAAGGGGGAAAGAGCTAATTTTTTCCTGGCGGTTGAAATTGGGTTAGAGAGCATGGATCTGCCTGACAGAATGGTGGTGGTTTTTAAACCCACTCCATCCACTATAGTTACCTGTTAAATTATCACATAGTCACTTTTTCTAAGGAAATAGGAAATTCATTTCTATTCTTAAGATATTTCACCCAGGAAAAGGGGATTTCTTTTAATTTCTAAAGAAATAACAATCATTTTGAGAATTAAGCAAATTCTATTTTAGAATGTTAGATATTAGTACAGGTAGTCCTCGACTTACGACCACCATTGAGCCCCAAATTTCTCTGGTTGAGACGTTTGCTTTGCTCCATTTTATGAACTTTTTTTTTTGCCACGGACGTTAAGTGAATTACTGCAGTTGTTAAGTGGGTAACAAGGTTGCTAAGTTAATCTGGCTTCCCCATTGCTTGCCAGATGGTCGCACAAGCTGACCACATGCTCCCAGGATGCTGTGACCTTCGTAAATAATGAATCAATTGCCAAGGGTCTGAATTGTGACCGTGTGACCATGGGGGATACTGCAATGGTTGCAATTGTGAAAAAATGGTGATAAGACACTTTTTTCAGTGCTGTTTGTAAGTTTGAACAGTCACTAAATAAACTGTTGTAAATCGAGGACTTCCTGCATTTTTACATACACAGGCTCTGCTTTTTTCCAGAGCTCTTTGCTCTGCTTCATATAATAAAGATGGATGTTCCAACACTCACTAGGAGAACCTGCTGGAATAGTTAAATGTCTCCAAGGATATGGAAAAATCTAAAGTAGCCATGGAGAGAAACATATCCTCTAAAAAAACTGTGTTCTGATAGCATTAACCAAATTTAAGAACCATTGCCTGTCAGGATCTGTTTCTTTCAGGGAAGCATGTCGTGATTTGGTGAAACACGCTAAAATCCCGCTTTCCTGACACTGTGCTATGTCTTTTCATAGGTGAAGTATTAAGGAGGTGGCAAGAATCGCAAGGAAGCAATGTTGTCATTCCGTATCTTGCAGGCATATCCGGAGGATCTTCAGCCAATGCAACATACGTGCACACTTTAAACCCAAAAATACACTAAGGCAGAAGCTTGTCTACCACAAGGATAAAATGCCCAGACAGAAACTGAGCAAGCTGAGCAAGTACAATGCTGTGAGCCATGTGCAGATTTGTACGCTGGGGAACCAAAACAACCATTTCATAAATGCATGGCGCAACATAGGAGAATAGGGTTACATTCAGCAGTCCAACTGCATTTAAAAGACACAGGCCATTCTTTTGAAGGCAACAAAGTCCATATTTTGGAGAGAGAGGATTGCTGGTTTGAAGGAGGGGTCAAAGAGGCCCTCTATGTCAAAATTGAACAGCCCTCTCGCAACAGAGGAGGAGGGATACAACATCATCTATCTCCAATCTACAACACAGTCCTTTCAACAGTTCCAAGAAGGATCCACACCCATTTGCAGGACTTAGGTGACCCTGAGGACACAGATAAACCTCCAGGTGACATTAATGACCCGCTAAAAGAATGCAAATGACCAGCTCTCTGCAAGGAGCATAAATCCTTCCATTCCCCACCATTCAGTCAGAGCAGAAGAAACTTCTTTTCAAAGAAAAAGCAGAAAATCTAGTTGCCTCTCGAAAAAAGCACCTTTGGGACTTAACAACAGTGTTACTAATTTAACTACTGCAATGATTCACTTAACAACTGTGGCAAGAAAGGTTGAAAAATGAGGCAAAACTCAATTAACAAATGTCCCACCTAGCAACATAAATTTTGGGCTCAATTATGGTCGTAAGAACTACCTGTATATCTATCATCCATGAATGTTTTGCTCTACAGAGAGACCGGAAAGATGGTGATCATAAGCATCATTACATAAATATGCAACCAGACACATCTTTCTTAATTAATTTTGTTTGGTAGTCCTGTTTGCCAAATGCTACCCTAGTAGAAAAACAACAGCCATGAGAAGTTGGATTGATTGTATTGCAACAGCAAAAGTTCAGAATTCCTTCAAATGAACCAATATTTCAAACAGAGTGAAAATGATTGATCGGTCACTAGACAGACAGATCAATTCATAGCACAGCACAGCACTATGCTCTCTTCCATTTATACATTAAAAAACTCAAGCTGTTAACAAATATAACTAACAAAGAACGCTGAAATGACTAATTCTGTAGTACAGACTTGAAAACATGTTTTTCCATCACATTAGAAACAGAGTCTGCCCTTGAAAATCATTTGAAATTTGTCCAAGAAATTAAAAAAGAGACATTCTTCATATTAATGCTCTTATTGTTCTGATTGCTTTCTCCTTTATTATTGCCATTACCGATCTAGAAGTATTTTAAGTTTCTGAAGAACCATTTAGCATTTTTACTGTATGATACACCAAGGAATCATCAATTCAAAGGTTGCTCATTCAAGTTTTATTTTTGTATATACAGATAACTCCTGGCATTGTTAAAGTGATATTACTGTTTTTTCTTCTCATGTATCCTATTAGGAGCAAAGCAGGTGGAAATGGAAAGCAATGTGCATTGTTGAAACAAGTGAAGTATATATTCAGCAAAACATTCCAGAATATTCTCTATTAATTATATCTGAGGGATTATCACAGAATCACTGGTTTAGTAGTGTGGTCCGGCATTTATACAGGCCTTCCTGCCAATATAACATAATGTCTGACTTAAAAGATAGGCTCCAAGTCAGGTTAAAGATTAACCAAGCCATATTATCAACCTGGGAAATCATGAAATAAAATTCTATTTGTTATTAGGGATGTTCAAACCACAAAAATGCTAATCAATTTCAAGGCTCGCTTTGTACAAGCAGAGTTCCATGCTAGGAATTTTAAACACAGATTTTTAATTTAAAAAAATCCAGAGAAAAAGTTTCTGGACTATTTAGGCATAGTAGCAATCTTCTCTTGTTGGAAAGAAAAATGATGGTTCTCCTTGACCTTGGTTGGTTCTCCTTGACCTTTTTTCTAACAGCAAATATATTTCATGCACTCTTGGGACCATAAAGCTGCTTAATTTTGTAGTCCTTCCTGAAATGAGCAGGATGGTCACAGGATTAGTTCCAAAAATCTTGTAAAGGAGAGTCTCTATAGGGTTGCGAGCATGCAAGGAATTTCTGCTTATGGAAGAAACAAGACGCAAAGAACACTTGCCGCTTCATACATTTTTTAAAGTCTTCCCACCTACCACTTTTTTTTTTTTTGAAAGAGACAAAGAATTATGAATACCACCTGGACTGATAGTTTTCAACTTGCCTTGGAACCGCTGTGCATAAGACCTGGCAAGTTTTGTAAAGAAATGATTTATTTTTTTTAACCTCCCGAATCACTACAAGTGTTTTCCTGTATAACTTTATCCAAAAGACAACTCAGCCCACAAATGAGATTAATTACCAGTTGATGGTTGCTAATAATAGAACAACAGAGATGGTGAACCCTCCAATATTTCAGCAAAAATTAAATCTGGTTCTGGAAGAAGGGGGACAAATTAAATTTGTGATAATTGCTGGATCTCTGAGCAAGCTGCAAATCCTATTCTTTTTTTAAAAAATCCTGCCTAGTTCTCTTTCTATATCCATTCTTTTCCATCAAGGACCCCTTCTTATATTCTTCATGGCAACTCTACATGGTGCTGTAAATTCAAATTAATTTTAGTTTGCCAGCGTTGAGGAAGCATTTTTAGCTATAGATCATCGAAGCACCACACAACACACCTATCCGTTTCTGCTAGCTGCATAAAAATGTATAATTTACACAAATGACTAATGGCTTCTTTCTTGCTCAGCCAGTGCTTTAGCTAACTTTACAAAACATGCAGTATATATCTCCCCCCCCAAAAAAAAACAAAATCAGTTCTCCATACGATGAGAAATATTTCTAAAGAGACAATCTCACTGTTCGGAAACATAAACAGATAATTTGGGGATACAAAATAACCTGTCATTCTGCTGTGGTATGAATCTGTTCCTTTACTACACACTTAGAATTTCTAATGGTCCTCATAAATAATATTCAATATATAGGTCTAGTGATTAAGGCATCAGACAAGAAACCAGGAGATTGTGAGTTAAAAATAATAAATGTGGGAAATAAATGAATAAATTAGTATATTTCTGCACAAAGATCACCTGAAAAACTAATCTAAGGCTGGGCTCATGCGATCACCCACTTGATTAGAGTCCTTATATTGATCTTTGGATTGAGAATGTAATCTAAAAACAGAAAATGTAATAATAGGTTACTTCAGTTATTGTTGCTAGGAAGCGAGAGAAATTTGTTTATTTTAATATGAACTTGCATAATTTAGTTTTTGGAGCCACGCACAAAATGAACCACTTTCTCCTTAGCTACTGCAACTTCACAGCTCTGCTTCCAACTGAAGTTGTCCACTCAGAACGTGTTAAAATGTGCGTATTAAGAAGAACGTAGACAAAAAGGCATTCATTTATGACAGGGGTCTCCAACTTTGGCAACTTTAAGACTTGTGGACCTCAACTCCCAGAATTCCTCATCCAGCAAAGCAATTCTGGGAGTTGAAGTCCACAAGTCTTAAAGTTGCTAAAGATGGAGACCCCTGATTTATGATAATAATTTGGTGGGGGGGGGATGCAGCACATCAGAAAAAAAATGCTACCAAAATTATGAGCATGATTGGAAATTCACATGGGAAAGCAAATCCTTGTCAACTTTTTCAAAATGACAAACTCATGCAGGGCAGCCAGGAATTTAAGTGTCAAAACTGAAGGGAGAAAAAAAATGAGCAAAATGACACTTGATGGATTACTCATGACTAATCCTTCTCTGTAAGAGTATATCCAGGACATGATAAAAAAAGAAACTCTTGTGGGTTATGAAATCATCACACACTAAGCCAAGGAACTTATAAAAGAAGAGAAATGGGAACTTAATTTCTGTATCAAATATAAACTTTCACCTGTCTAATCTCCTCCCGGCTAGCCAGTTGGATGACATCAATCTTCATTGGATTCTACTGTGTTTTATATCCCTTTCTTCCTCCTCTGGCTGGGGAACCTTCTGATGGTTTTTGAGCAGCTTTGGTCTCATTGAGAGAGGAGCTAATTTCTCACAGAGGTCAGGAAACACAACTATCTCGTGAAGTAGAACAACAAGGTTCTCTGCTGAGGTTGCTCTAAGGAAAGGGAGATAACAATGTCTTCTGGATGTCTGCAAGCAATTGATTTCCCTAATACTCGCAGTCCTTGACTTACAACCGGGGTGGGATTCAGACGGTTTGGGCCGGTTCAGGTGAACCAGTAGCTCCAACAATAGATCAGCTGGCCGGCTGGTAGCTCTGGACTTACAAAAGCCCATTTTTAGCTATAGATCTCACCTTCTACTGCAACCCCGGTATGTAAAACAGCCGACGCGCAGCAATCCGTTGTGCTGCGCAAATCAGCTGAGCTGCAAAAAACGGAAATAAAGCACAGAGTAGGGCAGGGGCAGGTAGGAGGGGCCAACTCATCGCTGGAATAAACAGTTCGCCTGAACCGGTCCGAATCGGCAGTATCCCACCCCTGAATCCATCCGACTGTAGCTACAAATTCATGGCACCGATATGTTCCCTTTAACATTTTTGTTATCAGAATCAGAATAGAGCTGGAAGGGACCTTGGAGGTCTTCTAGACCAGCCCCCTGCTCAAGAAGGAGATACTACTATACTACTTCAGACAAGTGACTGTCCAGTCTCTTCTTAAAAACCTCCAGTGATGAAGCACTCACAACGTCTGAAGGCAAACTGTTCCACTGGTTAGTTGTCCTCACTGTTAGGAAGTTGCTTCTCTCCTTGATTAGTTTCCATCCATTATTTCTTGTCCTGCCCTCTATGCTTTGGAAAATAAATTGACCCCCTCCTCTTTGTGGCAGCCTTTCAAACACTGGAATACTGCTATCATGTCCCCACTAGTCCTCCTTTTCACTAGACCAGCCAAACCCAAATCCTCCAACTATTCTTCGTATGTTTTAATCTCCAGGCCTTTAATCATCTTAGTTGCTGTTCTTTACATGGCACACATCATATATAGCATAATAATAATATGATATAATAAGAAACTTGTTACATGGCACGCATCATATATAACGGGTACTAGGCTGTTGCCTTATCCACTACGCAAAACCTGCTCTCACTGAGTGGGTACTCAACAACAAAAAAGGACTGCTGTGAGATTAGTTGCTGATAGGAATTGCCCACTATTACAGGACAGTCAATTGGAAGAGAGAGAAGTCTTTAGGAAGCATCGGTGAAGTCAGAGCATCCATGGTCCTGCTTGGCCTGAAGGGAATTTAGCTGTCATTTTTCTCGCAGGGAGATATCTGAACCACCTTCCACCTTCCCAAATTGTGTCCTTCTGTTGCAGGAGCTAATGCAGTGACCGAGCCAATTCCATCCACGAACCTGTTGCCAGGCTTTTAAGAAAATACCTTGCTGACTTCGTTTAACTTTCTAGTTCTTAATATGAGCATTGTGCTGAGGCTATGCAGATATAGTTTACATTATATTTGGAGCAGCTTTGAATCCATGGCAGGGGCTGTAATGCTGTCAGTAACTGAGGAAATGTTTGCTTACTTCAGTAGCCGGCAAGTATGACTTTAGTAGGTCCTTGAGCTCAATGGTAGAGGGCATAAGGCTCCTGAAAGTGATTCTGAAACATTGATTGATGAA
This sequence comes from Oxyrhabdium leporinum, assembly GCA_032468155.1. Lineage (NCBI taxonomy): Eukaryota > Metazoa > Chordata > Lepidosauria > Squamata > Cyclocoridae > Oxyrhabdium > Oxyrhabdium leporinum. Next base: position 137,011 of record JANHFL010003701.1, on the reverse strand, counting down.
AAGGTTGCTGAAATAAAACAAGTAAGGAGAACAATGGGACAGCTGAAGGGATGAGGCACAGCTATGCAAACATAAGAAGAAACCAAATATCTGCATTGTGTGCCAAAGCTAACAATATTTTGTATGTGTGTATATATATATATATACTGTATATATGTCTGTGCTGTCTGTCTATCTCTATTTCTATATCTAGATAGATAGATAGATAGATATAGATAGAATTCCAAACATTCCAAAATAATTCTATTTTGCATATACATACACATATTCATGCAGGTAGTCCTCGACTTACGACCCCAATTGTGCCCAAAAATTATGTTGTTAAGTGAGACATTTGTTAAGTGAGTTATGCCCCGTTTTAGAACCTTTCTTGCCTCAGTTGTTAAGTGAATCACTGCAGTTGATAAGTTAGCAACCCAGTTGTTAAGTGAAACGGGCTTTCCCATTGATTTTGCTCATCACAAGGTCACAAAAGCTGACCCGGGGACACAGCAATGGTCATAAATATGAACCAAGCATTTGAATTTCGATCACACGATCATGGGGAAGCTGCAAAAAAACCGGTAACTTTAACGATAATTCATAACTGTAAAAAAAACAAAACACGGTCCTAGGTCACATCTTTCAGTGCTGTTATAAGTTTGAACGGTCACTGAACGAACTGTTGCAAGTTGAGCATACCTGTATATATACATACATACATACATTTACACATACTTGCAGATCCCATATACACACATGTATGTATGCATATGTGCATGCGTGATCTGAGTTTCATAAAAGGCTTGCTTGCTGAATTTTCAATACCTGGCAGAGAACACTTAACTTCCTATTAGTTCAGCTTCTACCCACTGAAAGCAAAGCATTTGCTAGCAGCATTTGCTTCCTCTTGATATGAAGAGTCACGATACAAAGGAATTTTAGAGAAATAACCTAAACTTGAATGACTATTGTCAGCAGAGAATTCAACGTGCTGGCTTGGAAGAAATGGGATGTCTACTGCTGCATTTGCTTAATGAGAATTAATTGATGTTTCAGGCACACATGCTCCAAAGTCACATAAAAGCAAGACACTTTATGTCTGGGAAAAATTCCATTTCAACTCCCCAAATGCTCTAGAACCAAGATTTACTGGCTGGAAAAAAAAATAGAGAGAGAGCAAATATCTACATATTATTTATAAGATTTGTCTTTTGTGATGGATGAAACTTTTGGATGAAAATTTAATAGTAGCAACAACAACAGTAATTGCAACAAGGGAAAGAAAAACAGGAGAACATTATACTTCTCTCAGCTTATAAAAGAAAATGGTAATTTGATCTCAAAACAACCACACCGTGTTATTTTTCAAATGTATTAAACAAATCCCAAGACACAATAGCATCATTTCTAGGTCATGATCAATCAGTGTATTTTTGGTTGCTGCTCTCTTTACTGGACCTCTGCCAAGGTTCAAGACTTGAGTAGGTGATGGAAATATTGTGTTCTTGTTTTGGTCAACATTTGATCATTATGAATCATTTTAGTTGGCTAACATTACGCCGATCTGGCAACTTCTCTTTTTGCTAAGTCCACATGAGGTTGCCTTCAGGTCAACCCGGTCCCATGCATTAAAGAGGTGCTTCCTCCGAGACTTCCGGTTTGACGTTGTTGCGAGGTCGGCACAGGGAAGCGGGCTCTGCATCCCAATGTTGAATCCTCTTCGTCAGAGGCCGCCCACCTGGGGGCTAAAGTCACCCCATAGAGGTGACATACAAAGTAGAGCCACCCTGCAGGTCGTGGAGAGCGGCAGCTCTCCTGCTGGACCCAGGGTTTCTTCTCTCTTTGCCGACGAAGATGAGGCAGCCAACATGGCCACCATGAAGCTGGGGCAAACGAAGAAACAAAGACTATGCTGGAGCAGTGAAAGTGACAGTGACTGGACTGGGTGAGGTGATTTTTTAAAGTTTGTCTAAGATTTACCCTAAAAGAAAATAAATCCAGAAAAAGAGACTCTTTGGATCATTT
>JANHFL010003701.1:98382-114738 GCA_032468155.1 Oxyrhabdium leporinum | reverse complement strand
AAGAAAGAAAGAAAGAAAGAAAGAAAGAAAGAAAGAAAGAAAGAAAGAAAGAAAGAAAGAAAGAAAGAAAGAGATCTTTTTGTGTCTTCCTTTTATATTAAAACAGACAGACAGATCAAGATGCTTCAGTCATCCTTAATACACAGCAACTGCACTAGAAGCTGTCATCACAGGACTCGTCCAATTCATTATCAGTCCAAATGCAGAGAAAATGCTCCAAGGAAAAGCTATTCACCAGCTTTGCAATCATTTTCTGTCTCCCTTGGGAAAAAAAAAGAATACAGCATGTTATTTTAATTGGATTGGGAGTCACTTATATTAGGAGACAATGCACAGTGTGAGGCTGCATTCCAGCAGTGCTGGATAAGGGCCATCTCTGTAGGAAGTTGGAAAGCAAAAAGCATGTACCATCAGCTATATATGTGCATGTCTGCAGACAGTTTTCCTATTGGACAACTACCACAAAAGCTATCCTTTGCTAGGAGACAATCATTCACACATCCAAACAAAAAAATAATAATATCTAGCTGGTGCTACAAAGCTAGTCCTTATAGATTAGTCCCCAAAAGAAAAGAAAAGAAAAACAGAATAAGCCCATGAGTTTTTTTAAATGGGTTTGCAAAAATGAAAAGAGTTGGGGAAAAAGAGTGGCTGCTTACAACATGCATAAGAACTCACCTTTACCTCTTTGAAGACAGGAGCACTTGTGGCTCACTAGCGTCTCTTTTAAGGCACCCACAGTAGGTGGGGCCCGAGCCCTCATTCTCTGATTTATTGGGGGAGGATTCGGCAGAGTGGCTAAATGGCAAATAGGTGCTTGAAGCCTTGCAGAGCCTTTAAATGAGGGGTGTCAAACTCACGGCCCACGGACCGGATGCATCATGCATTGGCCACACCCATGCCCGGTTTAACGAAGGGGGGGGAAGTCGCAATGCGTCACGGGACGATGCCGTGATGACGCAAGTTTGACACCCATGCTTTAAACGAACAATGTCCTCCCAATAAAGTAAAGACCTCACTTACTTTGAACGCTTAAAAGGGACACCTGTAAACCCTGAGCACTTCTGTTTTTAATGCTTAATGACAGTCATTGTGGTTGGGAACTGTGCGGCTAAGAAACATCATGTGACTGCACTAACTTGTGACAGCAGTTTCAGCATTTCCAGTTGCAGTCATTAAGCAAAGTTGGAATAATTGTAGGTACAACATCATGTGATAGCCATTTGTCATCTCTTGTCACCAGGTAAATCAGACAGGAATCTGGCCAGATCAACTAATTCTATTTTATTTGGAAAGCTTGCAAAACAGAATCTTGCAAGTCTGAAAGTACAGTTCTCCCGTCATCAGCTTTACAGTCCAATAACTTAGAGAGGTTTGCCCCTCAGTCTCTTGTTCCGCCTACAATGTAGCTGTGCATAGTAGGTGTTTCTCTTCTTTGATCATCCCTTAGGTTGCATCTCTTTGCCTGGTCTCCCAAGGTCATTCCCACATGCCATTACACTTCCCTCTGGCTTTGCTTGTTAGAAGCCAGCATTGAGGATCACAAATGGTGATCACGTGACCATAGGACATGCAACAGTCAAAAATCTGTGATAGTTGACAAGCAGCAATGGCTGCAACTTCAAGGTATGGCCATAAGCCTCTTTGTTCAGCACCATTGTAACTTCAAATGGTCACTGACCAAGTGGCCATTAACTAAAGAGTCTGCCTATACAGTGTTTGATATTTTATGCAAACTTTATGCAACCCTCACCCTGATGGAAATTGCTCCCTGCATCAAACAAGACCTGTTTTGATGACATAGTTCTGAAAATGATGACCATAAATAGGCAGAAATCTGCAGCACTAACACCTCCATTTTCTTGCAGCTCCTAAAGCTTTTTTGACCATGCCACCAAAACTCGCTAGTATAATTTTCCACCATTGTGAAGGGAACCTCAGACAACGTTTCCTACAGGAAATCTACTGCCTTCCCCAGTCAAAATTTGGAAAGCCCTATATAAGCTGTGGTGGCGCAGTGGTTAGAATGCAGTATTGCAGGCTAATTCTGCTGACTGCCAGGAGTTCGATTTTGACTAGCTCAGGGTTGACTCAATCTTCCATCCTTGCTTCCGAAGTCAGTAAAATGAGGATCCAAATTGTTGGGGGCAATATGCTGACTCCGTAGAACTGTTTAGAGAGGGCTGCCGATCACTATGATGTAGTATATAAGTCTAAGTGCTATTGCTATAATCGGCATTCAAGATGTAGCTCTATCCAAACCCCCATCATTACTGTACAACCTGGACCTTGAGAACCTTCTGGGTTCTGGTTCTGGGTTTTTCTGGGCCACAGAAAAATTAAATGCAACCCCTCCCCTTTTTTTGCTACAAGATGGATCTTGGATGCCAAACCATCTACCTCAGGCATGTCAAACTGTATTTCTTCGAGGACCAGATCAGCACTGTAGTTCTCTGCGGGTCAGCTGGGGGAGGAGAGAATGGGAGGGACGTCTCCTGCAGCACTTTGCTGGCCAAAACAGGTCACTGGAGGGCATGCGAGCCCCCCCCCCGGTGCTCCATTTTGGCCTGGATGGCCTCCTGCAGCACTTTGCCAGCCAAAACGATCCTTTGTATGGCAGAGGCACCGCAGGGCGGTCCTTTGTTGTTTCCAGGCCGGCACCCCGCGGGCTGGATCCAGCCCGTGGGCCTTGAGTTTTATTTAAGCACCCCGCAGGATGGATCCAGCCCATGGATCTTGAGTTTGATACCCCCGATCTATCTAAATCTGGCTGCCATTGGCAATTCTCCCCAAAAGTTTATGTTACGGTTATGAGATGGAATGTGATGAGGTTTCCATAATGTAGAGCAATCTATGGCACAGACACTTAATGTTAAAAGATTTATTTGTAGAAGTTGTGGGTTGATTTCTATTCTGTTTTATGCTGTCTATTTACCATCTCCTGTCTTCAGAGGAGACAGGGGTTTCAAAGGGAAGGAAACAGGTGGGGCAAAATCGGACAGAAGGCCAGACTTAATCCGGCTTTTCCAATGCACTTTTTTAAAAATATAATAAAAAATAAAGGGGGGGGCCAGGAAGAGCTGAGCATTGTTCCCAGGGAAACAGCTGTTCCATTTGGCAAATAAATAAATGGCTTTCTGAACTGCTGTGCTATAGAGCTGGTCCATAAATATTCTACCATAGCAATTATCACTAGGATTAGTAGATAAATCTTTGACATTCTGCACACTTAGTCGTTACACTGCGGCTTCTTTCAAGTGGGTCACACAACTGGAGAGCCAGCACAGCATCACAAGTCTCTCTGGAACAGGCAGATTCATTTCTGTCATGCGCTATAATTCAGCTGCTTATATAGGGGCCTTTTCTTGAAATAGAGCTCTTGCACGATGGAGGTTGTATTACAGGAAAAGGGGAGAAACCCCTAAAAAAGATATAGGTTGCAATGATCTGCAACAATTCAGCTGCCCTACTAAGAGACTTTGGGCTATAATGTAGGAAGAAGGGATACTTTTGAAGACAAACTTTCAAGGAATAGATTTTTAAAAAATCATACGGTTCAGTGTTCTGAAAAAGAAACACGTTTAACTATAGAATCCTGCTTTAAATTATATTTCCACTTTTATCCTAAATATTCCCTATGAGCCCAGTGAAGTACAGAGATAAAGGGGAAGGGGGATTAATCCCATTGAAGAATGACACATGCTCTTGAAACTACAAAACTGTACAAATCTCTACATCTTTCTAAATCTACTCTATGCAAATGATTACTATAAGGCCTTTACGAAGCACACCCATAAAGAGCTAGCGTGCAAATCTATTCAATCTTAAATTCTTCATCTATAACACTAATATTATTATTCTAATGAGGATTTATTACAGAATTTACAGCAAGGGAGAATTAACACTTTTTAGTTTTTTTGTTTTCTAACCTCTCACCCCCCCCCCCTTAAACATGGTTGAATTCTTCATCGGTGAAATATCAATATACGGGGAAATTTATGGTACCAAATATTATACTGAACTAGCCTGTCGGCTTACAATATTGTGTGATTAATTAGTGCAGACCTAACACATTCATCTAAGTGGTTATTATTGTAAGGTGTGAGGCAGAATGTTGCAGCAATTCCTTTGGATTTCCATGTTTCTTTTCGGTTTATTCTCTCTGTCTCTCAGGCATGTATCTCTAAGTAATCTAAAAGGCTTGAGGATGGGCAAGTATTTGCTGACTTACAACATTGCTCTTTGTTTTGACATGCTGGCTGAGGAATTCTGGGAGTTGTAGTCCACACAGGTTACCTTTGATATGGCTGAAAAACATTGATTCCCCACAGGTGGGGAACTATGGCCCCTTGGGGACTTCAGCTCCCAGAATTCCTCAGCCAGCACCCCTGATGTAGAGAGTGGAACCTCACCCTTGGCAAGCTGGGATGGGCTTCTGGGAGTTGTATTTTAAAGCAATCTGAAGACTTTCACATTCATCCCTGATTTAAAGTCTAACCGCTCCTTGATGTACACAATTTCATTCCCGCGTCTCTTCCCTCTCTCAGGATTAAAGGATTTTAATCATCCTTGCAACTGTACTTACTTGAGGCCAAAACACTAACCTGTGTGAAAGTGCCTTCAGAGCCAATAGAGTCTGACTGTGCAAAGTGACTGAGGTTTGCTTCACTCAAATGATTTGGGCCATGAAGGTGAGGTAATTTGCTTCGCCACAGAGAGAGGCCACTTCAATTCACCTTGACAAAACAATCTGACAGATTCTTCTCAGCCTTCTTCCTATGCTGGCTGATGATGAGCTTCCTGACTTGGTTACTTTGGGATTATCAGCAGCGCAAGACAAAATCATCATTAATAAAAGTATCGGAACGGTGACTAACCATATTTCAGCTGCTGAAAAAGGACAGCTCTCTATTAACTCAAAGTCAGGAATCCCTGCAACAGACATTCTGTTTGTTTCATTCACTTTTTTATTTATTTATTTATTTATTTTTACATTTATATATTCAGTCCATATTCATTCATTCCTCATTTAAACTTAGCCTTATCACTTCTTCTTTTACTATCTTATTACGGCTGCCTTCCAAGTACTTTTATGTCTATAATTACATGCTCAGCTCTTAATTCCTCATTTTAAAAAAAATATGAGGAAGCACATGCTTATAAACAGCCATTTTCATGCATTGCAGTAAACAATCATTCCTTGCCACAGACCACGCCTGCATGTTTTAACATTCATCCATCTTCTCATAGGCAATAAGCATTCCACTAAGGTAGTTAAATTCCACCACTTGCTCCACTTTTTCACTATCCACACAAATAGTCCTCAACTTAAAACTGCAATCGGGACCAGTTTTTCCGGCTCTAAGCAAAGTGATTATTGAGTGAGTCATGTGTGATTTTACAACCGTTGTTGCTACAACTGTTAAGTAAACACTGTAGTTGTTAAGTGAATCATGTGGTCGTTAAGTGAACTGAGCTTCCCCATTGACTTTGCTTGTGGAAGAAGTTTGGGAAGGTCACAGGTGGCGATCACATGACCCCAGGACTCTGCAACCATCATAAATACATGCGGGGTACCAAACGCCTAAATTTTAATCACATGAGTATGGAGTTTGCTGTGACAGTTGTAAATGCAAGGTTCAGTTGTAAGTCACTTTTTTTCAGCAATGTTGTAATTTCAAACGTTCGCTAAAATAAATGGTTGTAAATCGAAGACTACCCCTAATTTGCAATAATCACTCTGATTTTTGCAATCCTTGTAAACGCAGCTAGGCTCACCTCTGATACGCTAACATTTGAATCCCTACTGCTTACAGCATCATTCAATATAACATATAATTTGGGTTCTCAATCAACAACATGATGGGGGGGTTAGAAGTTTGGATTTTATTCTGAGCCAGCATAGTAAAACAAAACACACACACACACACCCAAGAAATTGGTCCTTTTTGTCTCAATAGCAATATAAGTATATTCGCCCAAAAAACACAAACAACAAGCAAAGGATGCAGAATGCTTTTTGACAATGCAACTAACCACAGTTGACCCTGAGGCAAAGAAGCGAATGGGAATATATGAGACTAAATCTGCCAAGCACAGAGAAGCATAAAGCAAGGCCACCTTATCAGGCAAAAGCAGAACGCCCAGCTTCTTTGCCCATTGAGTCAGAGCAGAGAAACAGAAAAACCAAGTACTGTATTGGCCTCAAGGTTCGAGACAATTAATGGCGTGGGATAGGGAACTATACTGTGTACTGTAACTAATTATGCCCTATGGATTAGCATACATCTCCCTGTTTCTATATAATCCTAACTGATGTAAACTTAAGGCTCTCCGTTTGGCTGAATCCCCGTGATGATTGTAGCAGTATCTCAATAAAGAAATCCCGACTCAGATTGCTCCGTTGTTCTTATTTTGGTCAGGTGACTGTTTCCCACGACAATGGCATCATCTGCATACAAAGCCACAAACATTCACGTTCTGACCAAACTCCCCTCTAACATTCTGTGTACATTTATCTATAAATATATTTAACCATGAAAGGAATATCACACATCGCAAACGCTCCGTGTTTCTAGCTTATGCATTGTACCATATGGTCTTCTAAATCAACAAACATCCCATCCCATTTCTTTTTACACTCATATATTTTACAATAATTAACCAAAGATCAAAAAAGCTGTGGTCTGCAAAAAGCCGCATTGCAGTTCCCGAACTTCGTTCACTTTGTCAAAAACTATCCAGGCCTGCTTAAAAAACAAATCTCGCTGGAATGTTTCAATTCATTCTTGCTTACTTCCATTAGTATAAGAGAAAAATTATGTCATCTTCTAATTTTAAGGGACAGATGCAGTTTTTACACATGCTAAACTAATCATACAATCAATTAATAAGAAATGTTATTTTAGCATTTCTCTACTTTTTCTCTAATTTTTTACACTTAGAATCTTACCATTTTTCAACAATCTCACAGCTTTTATCTCTCCCTCCCTCCCTCCCTCCCTCATGCACAAACACACAGACACACATACAGGGGTGGGCTTCAAAAATTTTAGCAACGGGTACGCTGCCTGGTTGCTGGGTGGGCATGGGCATGGTGGGTGTAGTCTGGTTGGCCTCCTGCACCACAGCAGGGGGGGCATTTTCACCTTCCCCGGGGTCCGGAGGCTTTCCTCAAGCCTCTGGGAGGGTAAAAACAGCCTCCTCGGGCTCTGGAGCCTCTCTGGAGGCCAGAAACGGGCCCATTTCCAGCCCATTCCCGAACTTCCGGGACGCCCATTTTTCACCTTCCCCAGGCTACACAGGCTTTTCTTGAGCCTCCGGGAGGGCAAAAACGGGCTCCCAGGACTCCAGAGGCTTCCCCAAATTTCCGGTAAGCCCATTTTTCACCCTCCCCAAGTCTCTGCGCACACCCTGCACTTACCTGCATCCACAACGGGCTGTGTGGGGACTCCTGGAAGGGACAGGGTGGGGTGGGAGGGGCAGGGTGGGATGGGCAGGGCCAGCCAGGAGTGGGATTTGGTGGTTCACTGAACCACGCAGAATCTTCACTATAGATCTGTCCGAACCCGGCAAACCCATAGCAGCCCACCCCTTCACACATATGCGTAAGTATGACACTAACATTGATAGCATTCATTTCAAAAGATCACTATTGTTCATCTCTTATATATTTCTTTCAGCAATGTTCACTTCAGCTTCATCCCAAATCATTCCATCATTTTTATTTTTAATTCTGTTCATTCTGCTAGAGCATGGGTGTCAAATTCAATCACGTCACGGGCTGGATCGTGACATATTGCAAATTTTTTCCCCTTTGCAGAACTGTATGGCCTATATGTGACATATCCAGCCTGCAGGCTGCCAATTCAACAGGCCTGTGTTAGAGGGTCTTTTTTTTCACTCATTTCCAAAGCAAATGTTAATTCCATCAAATATTCTTGTTTTTCTGCCTCTTTTATTAATTATCATTATTAATTCCTAACTCTCATAGACCAGTGTTTCTCAACCTGTAGTCCACAGGCCCTGGGGGAGGGGGGGAAACACAATGCTGTCACAGGGGGTCCGTGAAGGCTCAAGGAAATGCTATGATTTTAATCTTGAGTTAAGTATTGGTGGTCCGTGGCCATGGTCTGTGACCACAAAAGGTTTTTAAAGGGGGTTTGTGGTGAAGAAAAGTTTGAGAATCATTATCATAGACTTTTTGTAACTTTTCTCTCCAGAAACATACAACAATGTGTCTCTACTGGCTTTGTTTTCTGCAGCCGTCAAACTTATAGTCATGTTTTCCTCATCCATCTTTCACTTCATCAATTCCATTAAACAACCCTTTTCACACTAACATAATTTCAGAGTTTTGTTACACTGTTTACAAAATTCTTTTTATTCTGTTTCTGGCTGCCTTCACATCATCTGTTCACTTTCCATTCATTCTGCTGGGAGGTCAGTCTATCTGCTATTACAGTTTAATACAAAACTCATAATTTCTCTTTCTCCAGTTATTCCATTCCTTCTTTTTCTTTTGTAAAGCTATATAAGGCAAGGGAGAAAATATGTTTGATGCCAGTGACAATTTGTGAATAGAAACTCAATGCATTTGGGACCAATTGTCTATCAATGGCATTACAAAAAAAAAACCTATATAAAGAACTGATATAATTGCATCTATATAAAAAAAATCATATATGAAGTGAGAAAAGAAACAAAACAAGTTCAACAGAGTATAGTGTTTAAAATTACAACAATAACATATTTTAAAATGAGAAAAATAAGCATATCAAATAATAACTTGGATCTATGAAAAAAGCAACTTTCGCAAAATGAAATATGTCTGCTTTTAGGAAGGAGACGACTGACCTAAATCTATTTCTTAAAAATATCTTCTTGCCTCATCTGCCTATATTACTTTTAGGTTTTTTTAAAAATATTTTATAGTCTCATACTACAATGAAATAACATTTATATTACCTGTGCTAAAACATTTCAAACAATATGGTGCTTTGCATGAGTTCAATGACTCAAATAATGTCTTATGCTGAAAATTTCCATTTCTCATTTTAAATACGGGTGTTTTTAACATGTACAAAATGATGCAAACTGTTTGTATGATTTCATCGTGACCTTAATAAAGGAGCCCTGATGGCAGCACAGTGGTTAGATTGCAGTATTGCAGGGCTAATTCTGCCCACAGCCAGGAGTTTGTCAGAGTTTACACGGTGTGACCTGGTGAGACAATCCAGGAGCAAATACAGTACACAGGTTTATATTTACATATTGTTTTTATCCCTAAAAGATATATGCATACAAGTACCTTGATACAGGCCTTGAATAAACACAGCAATCAGTAAGCAGCTACACCAAGGAAGAACACACGGAGAGAGAGATATGCCTTCACAGGGTCTCTCATATATTACAGCCTCTTAAAGTGGTAGCAGTCAAATAATCCTGCTGACTCATTGCTACCATTGCATCATCATTGTAACATTATAGTATTACAGCATTACAACCTTACAGCAGCTGGTCAGCTATTAAATTATCATTACCCTGACAAAATAAATATCTTATAATCGTAAATGACTATAAACAGAATATGAGTCAGCAATGAGATGTGGAAGCAAAAAAGCATTTTTGATCTGCATCAATAAAAATAGTTTCCAAATCAAAGAACCATCCAGTGCATTGGGCATAAAAAAAAAGACATCTGAGCATTAAACACCTAAATTTAAATACATAAATATCACAGAAAAAGTGTATTTACTATATTACTTTATCCACTTTATTAATTTTCTCCACTACCATACCATAAAATATAAATATTTATTTGAAAAGCATACGGGGAAATTGATAGAATTATAATTTCACAAAAGCCACTTAGAATTTGACCTTCTGCTAAGTAAGTGACCTTCTTACCTGCTATGTCATGTCTGCAATGCTGATAGAAGAAGGTGGAGAACCTAATAAACACAAACTCAGCTGAAGGGCAGTTCTCTGCTGTAAACATGCAGTGAATAACACAACAGAATGCAGCAGCACGGCATTTCCCCCCCCCCCCAAAAAAAGGTGTCCTATGTAACACGATCGCTCCGTGAATTGCACTGGCTGCTGGTTTGCTTCTGGGTGCAATTCAAGGTGTTGGTAATGACCTTTAAAGCCCTTCATGGCATGGGTCCTGGCTACTTGAAGGGCCATCTCATTCCACTGGGATTGGCCCACCCCACCCGTGTGGGCACCATCAGCCTGGTTATTTTGGCTGGCAGTGTCCAGGAGAACAGTCTTCTCTGCTATTGCACCTATCCTTTGGAACACCTTGCTCCCCCCCCCCCCGCTTCCCAGAGTGAGGTCAGCGTTAACCCTCCTTACCTTCTATAAGAGCTTAAAGACCTGGGTCTGCCAATTGGCTTGGGGCCCCAATGGAGGGGTTTGACATTGAGGATGGCTGATAGATTAGCCACAGATCCCACCCCCTCCCTTTCTCATCATACTCCCTCCTTCCCCATTTTTTTAGCAAGGTTTTTATCATACTATAACCATTTCAGTTTATACAGATTTATCTTTTGATGTTGTAAGCAGGTGGGGACACGGGTGGGATAATAATGCATTTTACAAATAAAGAAAGAAAGAACAAGTGGACATCTGAGGACAGTCTAAAACCAAATTTATTTATTTTTTATGATTTATGAAACCAATTTGTCTAGCCGCCCATCTGATAAACAAGCACCTCCAGGTGGCCTACAGCACATCTAGAAAGAGTTAATAAATACATTAAAATATTAAAAAACAACAAAACCCCAGAACAAATAATATATTCATTTATTAAACCAATTTATATCACCGCCTATCTCACAAACAAGTGACTCTGGTCAGTTATAAAAAAATAGTTTAATAAATACATTCTTTGTTTTGGTTTGGTTTTGTGGGGAGAACTCTAATCCAAATAGACAGGAGCACTCTAGACAGAGAAGTGGAGAGAAGTGTACTTTGGGGGCAGAGCGAAGTTGCAGATTGTCAAGTCACTCTGAAAGAGAAAAGGAGGTCCACAGAGAGCAACTTAATCTGTTTCTGCCTTCCAGAAACATTTCCTGCCCATTGTGGCATCTGGGCAGTGCAGATAACTCCTGACACTGGTTCCAAGAAGCGGCCCAGAAAGAAAAAAAACAATAAAGTAGAAATGAAGTCCTCTTGAAGAAAGAGGGATGAAGCTGGGTACGTTTAGCTGAGAGGGGGGAAAAAATACTAAGCATCGTTTGAAGACTTTCATATTACCCCAGAAAGTCACAACCTGCGCTCCATCATTATTCCAAACTACAAGACACTGAAGACTGATGATTTCAGTATAGGAAACAGATTGCTGTTCCAGGTTTGCTAGCAGAAAGACCAGTTTAACAGTGGGATGATGACAGAGTTAGGTAGGGGGATCTTTGTCTCCCAGGAAGTGTTCAAGCAAGGGGTCCTGTGACAGCCTCCTGTTTAGGATATTTTAATTTCGATTTCTGCACTGCGCAGGGAGTTGGAGACAGAGAGCTAATCTAAATGGTTGCTATCATTTTCGTTTAATTTTGTAATTCCTTCAAGCTGTCTCCCACCCCATGATTCAATACAGGTAGTCCTCGATTTACGACCACAATTGAGCCCAAAATTTCTGTTGCTAAAGGAGACAGTTGTTATGTGAATTTTGCCCGATTTTTTACCTTGTTTCTTGGCACAGATGTTAAGTGGATCACTGCAGTTGTTAAGTGAATCAAGCTTCCCTGGAGACTTTGCTTGCCGGAAGGTCTCAAAAAAAGTGATCCCATGAGCCCCAACTGTCACAAATATGAATCAGCTGCCAAGCGCCTGAATTTTGATCACGTGACCATCGGCTTGATGCAACGATCGCAGGTGTATAAAACAGTAGTAAGTCATTTTTTTCAGTGCCATTGTAACTTTTGAACAGTCGCTAAATGAACTGTTGTAAGTCGAGGACTACCTGTATATAAATCTACAGTAATTCGTATTTCTTGTTTCCACTTCTCCTTAATTCTAGCATATCGTTTGGTTAAAAAAAAGTGGTATACTGCTCAGGTTTGAGTGATCAGCGGTCAGTGTGACCTTGAAGAGAAAACAATAGAATAAAAAGCTCCGTAATTATATTCCTTGTTTATGCCTTACTTTGGGAGAATAGAAAGAGTGTGAGTTCTCATGCCTCACTTTAATAACAGTGTCGCATTCGGTTTTGAAGTGTCTGTGCCTCTGATACAGACATCCTGAAGGTGCCATCAACCGTCTACATAATAGCCAGCATTTGCAGGCAGCCAGTTGGATGGCTGTTAATTGAGGAGCTGCGAAAGTCCACCACAGTGTGCGGCAAATTACACCCAGGGCGAATCTTTCCCTAGCACAATCCAACAAGAAACAGCAGAGGGAGCTGTCAATCTTCAGAGAAACAAAGCCACGTGGCTTGGCGTTGGTACTGCTGATCCTGCCATGATTAGTGGCATTGAGATAAGGTGAAAGCAAATCTCTTTGTCTCTCAGTTTAATCAGGTCTACATTTTCAAAGATTTTTTTTTTTTTCAAAAGGAAAAAAAAATATCTCCCACCCATTCTTAAACATCCAATGGTTGGTTGTTGTTTTTTTCCAATTTTTTAAACATCTATTCTTGTTGGATTGACATTTGGTGCTTCAACAGCGGAGGTGTCCAATCCTGGCAATTTTAAAAAGGGTGGACTTCAACTCCCTTGCTGGCTGGGGAATTCTGGGAATTGAAGTCCACAAGTCCAAAAGTTGCCACGTTGGTCATCCCTGATCTACAGCAAGGCCAGATAAAAATAGGATTCGTATACTGCAGCCCTGGGGCCCACAACAAACCAGTTTATGCAGCTCATAAACTCCAAATGCAGAGGAGCAAATTATCCTTGTCGGCTTCTTCACATAGCCCCAGGACCACTGCCCAGTGAAACGGTGATCTGCTCTTTTTTTTTGTTTTTAAATCAGAGCTATTGCAAAGGGGGGAAGTAAAGGATGCAGTTTTTAAGCATCATAATGCAAATCATTTCAATGCCACACAGAGATTTATCTCTTATCAGCTCTGTGCTACGTGAAACATGGTACAGATCATTCCTGTCTTCACTTGAGTGCTAATTTGCCCAAGGCAAATCTTTGAAAATGCAGTTCGGTATTAAATGACATGATTGCAGAATGAATGTAGACACTGAATTGGGGGGAAGGGAAGTCAAAAGGGAGAGGGGAAAAAACAATTTTGGAATCATTGCAGGGAGAACATCAACATGTTTTCCTATTATGTATTTTGTATTTGGAAGTGAGTGGGAGTAATGGCCATTTCTTTCTTTTATTTTGCTTTGTATTTAAAATAGCATTTGGGGTATGGTAATCAACAAGAACTGAAGCTAACAAATCCCAAGGGCAAATATGTTAACTTACAAATGACAAAACCTCGATAAAAAGAAAGGTGGAAAAACGACTCAGTGTTATTAAACTAGGTAGATAATTGCTGCGGACAGATTCTCTACTGCAGCCATTTACTAAGGTTAGATTGAATTCTTTGTGTTGTTGTGGGTTTTTAAACTCTTTCTTCACAGACCAAGAAATGTTTTCTGGGTAGAGAGAACGAGAGACCTGTGACCAGTTAAGAGGCATAACATAACTTCACATGGGTCATTGCTGCAGAAAGAACAATCCTAAGTAATCTTGCAGGAATGTTCTTCTACTTGGAATATCACTGATCCAGCTTTAATTTGTTTATTTCATCTGAATCTAAATGGTCATAGGATAGGATAGGGTAGCGTAGCGTAGCGTAGCGTAGAGTAGAATAGAATAGAATAGAATAGAATAGAATAGAATAGAATAGAATAGAATAGAATAGAATAGAAGCAATGTGATGTGATGTGATGCAATGCTATGCAATGCAATGAAATACAATAATTTATTGGCCAAGTGTGATTGGACGCACAAGGAATTTGTTTCCTGTGCATAAGCTCACAGTGTACATATTAACAGTAGGTAATAAGTCATTAATCTTAGTTGCAATCATTAATCATAAGTTACAAACAACAATTGATAAATCATAAGAAATGAATAGGAGAAGATAGTAGGAAAGATGAGAATATGAGAAAAGATGAGAAGTGAGACAATGCTATGAGAATTAAGTGTTCAGCAGAATGATGTCACGGAGGAAAAACTATGTCTAGTTGTTTTGACATCCAATGCCCTGTAGCGGTGTCCAGAGGGGAGAAGTTGAAACCTTTTGTGTCCAGGAGGTGAAGAGTCTGTAGATATTGTCACAGCCCTCTTTCTAGTTCTTGCAGCATACAAATCCTCAATGAAAGGCAGGCTGGTTGCGATCGTTTGTTCTGCAGTCCTAACTATCCGTTGAAGTCTGTACTTGTCCTGTTTGGCTGCTGTGCCAAACCAGACAGTTATTGAAGTACAAATGACAGACTCAATCATTCCTCTGTAGAACTGTATCTGCAGATCCTTGGGCAATCTGAGCTTTTCGCGTCGATGCAGGAAGAACGGTTTTTGTTGTGCTTTTTAAATGATAAATAAATGTAACAACGACACAAAACTATATGGGGAGGATGCGTGGGAACAGTAAAGATATTGCTATTGTGTAGATAGTCCTTGACTTATAACCATTCATTTAACAACCATTCCAAGTTACGATGGTGCTAAAAGGGTGACTTGTCCTCACACTTGTGACTGTTGCAGGACCCCCGCAGTCATGTGATCAAAATTAAGGCACCTGGTATATAATTATGATGGTCTCGGCATTACATGATTGTCATTTGTGACCTCCCTGGCTTTTGATGACGAAGTCAATTGGGGAGGCTAAATTTATTTAGTGACCATGTGATCTGCTAAATCAAAGATTGTAAAGTTGGTCACAACTCACTTAATTATTGCATTGCTTACCAAATGACATTTGGGTCTCAATTGTGGTCTTAATGCGAGGATTGTCTGTACTGTGAAAAATGAGAGTCTGAGGAAGTCGATGAAGAAGGATTTTTTTACTACAGGAGATAGTAAAGGCAGGAGACAGAGTTCTAGTCCTGTTTGAGGCATGAAAGCCACCTAGCTGACTTTGGGCCAGTGACTGTCTTAGCCCTCCTCACCTTACAGGGTTGTTGTGGGGGAAAATAGGAGGAAGAAAGTGGGTTGGATAGGTTCACTGCCATGAGTTATTTATAAAAATAATAAAGGTGGGATATAAATAACTCAGAAACCACTGAAGTGCTTCGAATTTTAAGAAGCTGCTCCATAAAGTAAAATATTGAGAACGACTCGTGTTAAGTAAGCTGTCATTTTAAACAATGCTGAACATTATCCATATAGGAATTGAAAGCAAGAGGGACATGGCGCGGAGGAATTTATTAGCGACGCAGCACTCCCAGTTCAGAGCACCGTGTCTGTAATTCACTATAATTGATACAAAAGTACAATGATCTCCATTTCTTCTTCATACTGTATAATGGGAGGAGAGCAAGGCAAATGCATTATACATAGTTTTTAAAGACAAAGCACGTAGATTGCCAGAAATCAGTCTAGTATCCTCTAAGTCTCCAGTTCTAAAATCATAAAGTAAATTATCTTAATCTGTTTTACAATAGCAGGACAGCCAAAGTCTTGTTTTCCACCAGAAACTATTTATTTTTTATTTTGCACAATACATTTTATTATAAAAGTCAATATTGCAGACTTATCTGTACCTAAACCATTTATAACTTTCTTAAATCAAAATCATACTTAGCTTTTTGCTGTTTATTTAAGTTATTTAAACCCTTAAGCTTAAAGCTAATTTTAATTAATTAATTTAATGATATTTTTCTTTGGTTCAGAATTGAAGATAAACCACACTTGAAGACTTTTCAAGCCTGTCTTTTCAAAGGTCTCCAAAGCTGTAAAATGGTTAATAGACAATTTCCAAAAACAATTAGAAAGTAAGATTTGTGAACTTGGTGTCACCGTAGTTGCAAAGGCTAATACCTTTGTCTCCCAGTATTCAAACCATTGTTCTGGGTGTCTCCTTGAGAGCAACAGCTGTACTGAGTGCATTTGGACAATCTCCCATTCTCTCCTTATCTGCCAGCGGAGGGCTATCAAAAGAAAGTAAAAACAAAACAAAAGGAGAAATGTTTCCCCTTTTGCATCTGAACATGCAAGAAGGGACAGGAAAGGAGAAAGGGAAAGAGGAAAGAAAAAGAAAAAGATGGGAAGAGAGCAAGGAAGGAAAAATAAGGAAAGGGGAAGAAAGAAGAAAGGAGAATGAAGAGGGAAGGAAAAAGAAGAGAAGGAAAGGGAAGGAAGGAAGGAAGGAAGGAAGGTAGGTAGGTTATAATGGGACTGAGTGAGGGTCTCAGG
>JANHFL010003701.1:74496-84607 GCA_032468155.1 Oxyrhabdium leporinum | reverse complement strand
TTATTATTATTATTATTATTATTATTATTAACAGTGGCTTTTTGGGGGAGGATGAAGTTGGCTAAGCAAATGAAAAGTTATCCTTTATCAAGGGCTGACAGGCAAGGAGAACTTTGCAGCCTTTGGATGCCCATCTGAATGGCATCCAGCTGATCGCTGCAGAAAGGTCTGAAAGCAGAAATGAAAGAATTTTTGGAAGGATTTGTCAGGGGCCCCAAAGTGGCAGCTGCTTCCAAGAAACATCGGGAGTAGGCAGTGGTGGGATTCAAAAATTTTTACTACCGGTTCTGTGGATGTGGCTTGGTGGCGTGGCTTATTGGTCATGTGACTGGGTGGGCGTGGCCACCCTGCACCCCATTTTGGGCCTAGTAGGCCCCCCTGCAGCCTCCTGGGAGCCAAAACGGAGCACAGGGGGTTATGTCGCACCCCCTGTGCCCCATTAACCTAGTTGGGCTCCCCAAAGCCCCCTGGGAGCCAAAAACAGGGTGCAGGGGGTGCACCGCACCCCCCCTGCACCCCGTTTTGGGCCTAGTGGGCCTCCCTGCACTTACCTGGGAGCCAAAATGGCAGACATGGGGAACTCCAGGAAGGGGTGGGGCAGGCACGGGCAGCCAGAATCTTTACTACCGGTTCATGCAAATTGGCCCAAACCAGCTGAATCCCACCACTGGGAGTAGGCCTGAGCACTGCAGCTCCTGTTGGGCTGGGATGTGGGTGGAAGAGAGATAGGCATGCTGCCAACATCTCCATGCGAGGGCAAATGATCACAGTAGCACTGCAGCTATCGTAAATTTGAAATAAGGTTGTACAAAGTTTTGGTGGGTCACTTGTAACATTGAACTGTCATTATGTAGCCGTTTGTTTCTTGAGGACTCCCTGTATCTAAACTTCAGTGTCTTGCTCCTCTGGAATCCACACTACATTCCACCACACAAAGAGAACAAATAGACCACAATAAAGTGTGCAGTATGAGTAGAGAGTCTATGGGTATAGGTGCCAACAAAGTCAAAATGGCCTTGATGACCAAGCAATCGAAGCACGGCCTCTTTTTAACATGTGTTCATCACCCACATGTAAAAGAGGTTATAACACTTGTTTGGGTATCATTGATCCATACTGAATGTCTGCGCACACACACACACACACACCAGGGATGCCTGTGAAGATGCATAAATAGTTTGTACCATAAAGAAGTAGTTACCCTGAGCATCCTTAGATCCTCCCCAAGTTCCTCATCCGCCTAGTAGGAAATTATTACTACACTGAAAAGGTCTAGTTACAAGAGAGGAGCCCAAAACTGCTAAAGATATGGGAGGCTATTATGTAAACAGCTAATTGAAAGTTTCTCTGTTAACACTGAAAAAAAACAAAATCTGCCAGTGGAGTTTATAGCAAATTGGGATTGAGAACTTTAGTTGGTGTGAGAAGAGGCATCAAATGTGGGTAAGGGAACATTTCAAAGAATCCTTAGCTGGTTCACTTTAAGTTTGTCTAGGGATTTAATCTCAGAGCTTTCAAGATCTTGTTTTCGACCCAATGAGCATTAAAGATGCCTTTGTGATTTTCATTCCCTAGGATTGACATAGGTTATATATACAGCATGGCTTCTAAATGGGAAACAATTTAAGATGCTGGAATTTTGGCTCCCTCTCTTTCTTTTCTCAAGAAATCTTGCCGAAAAGACTCTGTGTGAATCACGCTTTGAAAGAAGAAGAAAAAAAATCACTCTCAGGTTTAGACGGCTGCCAAAGATTTTTATATTAGGCACTTGCTACAAAGCACGAGGAGGGAAAAAGGATAGAATGAGAATCCAAAACATCATTCGGCAAAACCTGGATTTTCCTATTTGTATTACCAGGTTGGACGAAAGTGGATAAGTAATGTTATGCAGCATATTTTGTCACTTGCTGAAATCTTTCAAGGAAGGCTCGGCCAAGAAAATAGACAGCACAAAAATAATTAGAATTCTATTATTATAGGGCATAGTAATAGAATCTTAAAAAACCTGACATTTGCCCGCTTCCTCCACTAGCTTAGGTAGGACTATGTTCTATGTTTTGTGATTACACCAGTATTAAGCCCATGGAGGAAAAGAAGGCTAGGGCATTGTTCTTTTTTTTAATTTATTCATAGTAAAACTGGAAGTCAGAAGGCTCCCTAAACTGGTTTTACAGATACTGTAGTCCCTGATTTATAACCACAATTAAGCCCAGAATCTTGGTTGTAAGTTCTTGCAGTCCTAAATCAAGCCACCATTCAATTTTAAAACCATGTTTACAATGATAGTTTAAGTGAATCACCACGGTTGTTAAGCAAACCACATGACTGTAAATTCAAAGCCAGCTTATCCAGTGGGTGGGGATTTTTATTTTTATTTTTGCCAGAAAATGGCAAAAAAAAAAAAAAAAAAGGTCACAAAACATAATCACAGGACTGCAGGACATAGCAATCAATTGTTTAATGTGAGCCAGTTGTTAAGTGCCCCAAATGCTATCACATGACTGTGGAGGCAGTACAGCACTCATAACTCAGAGGACGAGTAGTAAGTAACTTTTTTGGAGTCCATGTAACTTCAATTGGTCGCTCAATGAACAGTCGCAAGTTGAGAGCTACCAGCAATTCAATGATGTACTGGTTTTGAAACCACAACAATCACAGTTATTCTGTAGGATGATATGCTGAGAGAGAAGATTATGATAATTTTGTTCTTCTGATCTGTCAATGACATTCAAGATGTGGTACACGGCCCATGGGAGAGTTACTTAACTTGGGTTTCATCTATAGTTCAGTGAAGGCTATTAGTTGCTATCTTGCTACAAAGCTCCTTGAATGACTCTGAATTGGAAACTCTCAGCCAAACGTATCTCACAGAGCTGTTGTGGGCCAAAATTGGTTGTGCGCTACTCCTGGAGAAAAGTCTGGATATAAGCCTGGCATAGAAACAAGGAATCAAATACTACTGCTAGGCATCAAAGACTGCACAGTCTGAAAGCTAGGGGACTGGGTGGATAGATAATTTCTCAGGATTCTGCAGAGGAAGGAGATCTTATGTTCTCAAATACAAAAAAAAAATTGTAGGAAGAATCTCCTCATGAATTTTTCTCTTCAAATGTGGGAAGTCCTGGAGGCTATATCTCACTAAAGGCATTATTTCAGGGGGGGAGAAAAGGGGCACACACATTGCACATCTTGGCAATAAATGCAAAAATACTCCATCTGAGCCATATGAATTTCTGACAGGGGAATTCTGGGAGGTTAAAATCCATGTATCTTAAAGTTCCCAAGCTTGAGAAACACAACTAGAATAAGAAATGGTAGAGGTAAAACAGAATTATTTATCTAGGTATTTGTCTGGTTACATAGCACACGTTATTATTTTGGCCAGTGTCATTAAATTTGTCTCAAAGCACAAACTGACATGCCCTATTTCTTGGCATCCTCATAATGTTTCTGGGAGAGGTGATTTGAAAATGTAGGCCGAGATTCATCCTAAATGTGGATAATATCAAGTTCTATTTTTTTTTTCCTTCTCTCCTTTCCACTCCTCTAGGAGACTCAGCTGAGGTTGTAAAACAAGTCCTGAGCAGGTTAATAGCTTGCCTGAAGGCCAATAAATTGAAACTGAACCCAGGCAAGATGGAGGTACTGCACCTACAAGATTTGTTAATCTGCTGAACTGGTTTTCATTGTGTTTTAGAGGAGACTGTTGCGTAGTTGCTCTCTGCCTCTAAAGACACAGGGCCGAGTCTCCATATCTCAGAATATGTAGTATTAGTAGATCGGGATGATCTATCGGCCACAATTTTACCTGGAAGAGATAGTCTTGTGATAGATAGTGATTCATTGTTCGGTAGCTTCCTATTTGAGTGATTGGAAAGTGTAGATCATTCCGCTGCCTTTGGAAACAGCTGGGAACAAGGAAGCTGTTGTAGATAGTTGACTGAGACTGACTGATATGATCTGATTATGGCATTGATCTGAAACTTTGTTCCTGGGATCAGTTCAGAATGCTGCTGCTTTTCATCATTAAACCCTTAAATGGCTCGAGGTCGTATGACTCAAAGGAATGCCACTTCCTATAACTGGATCTTGGACCATGTGGCTGAGACACTTAGGTAGAAAGTGGAAAATGACAAAAGCAGTGTCAGCCTTCCCACGTACACCAATCAGGAAACACAATCAGATGAGCGAATTCTATTTTATTAGATTACATTGACATAATCTAACAGTTTCTTCATCCATCCGTCCGTTTTCGTTCATTCATTCCTTCATTCTCTCCGCAAACAGGATAGAGTTTTTAAGTTCCAAGATATTTACGAATACTTTAATTTTGATGCAGTGTGTTTTACTCATTTTTCTTTTTAAAAAATCTTGCTATTTAATGTTGCTTCTATTATGCCTCATTGTTTTTATTGATTTGTATTCTGTTGTACGTCTTAATTCATTTATACCCTTCGCAGAAAACTTTGATTATTGGGCAACTGAAAAAAATGTAATCAAGAAATAAACCTTTAAAAATAAAATAAAATGCTGGAGGTTTGAGGTTTTATGTATACTTAAGGGCTTTTAAGCATGCAGATTGTTTAAGTGACATATATGATAGCTAATTAAATTTAACTAAATAATGAGCAATTTGCTACTCCAAAGATTTTGCATGAGGTTTCTTGTTCTGCACATCCCTACTAAGAATGATTATTTGCATAAAGTTAATTATGCAATATGAAATTTTATTTATATAGAGAAACAATGGGAAACAGTTGTTTTATTTAAATAATAATAATGACACACAATATTTAATGAAACAGTATAGCAGTGTGGAGGCCATGAATGCTATTGCTTTGCCTTTCAAATCATTGCTTGAAGGGCAGGTTGGAGAATCTCATTGAGTTGAAGACGTTTTATGATTTCTGCTCTGACTTTGAGTTCTCAGGAAGTAATCAATCACAGGCAATTGCAGAAGGTTGAGGTTTCTTTGGAGCAGGGCTGTGAGACCAACACACAGCATAAGTGGCCATCTCAATTTAACTGGAACTTGAAAAGGAGAGGCTGACCTGAATGTTACCATCTGTAATCTGAAACACTTCAGAAAGGAATTGTAAAAGAGCCACTTCATCTTTTACACCCGCAATCTGAATTTGAAATATCGGACTTCGATTGCGATGACATATATTCATGATTTCACCTTAGCAGATGCAAAAGATGGGAACCCCATTGTAGAACAAAAAAGGAGAAAGGCATTTTCTGAGGCATTTTCGTTTCCAAGGAATGCAGACTATCAATTATTTTCCTATTTGTGTCTAAGAAAACTGGTTTATTCTATTTTTTTTAAATGATGTAAGAATAACTAAAAGCAAACACTTAAAAGCATTCCACTCATTGAAAGCTTATTTTAACCACCAGAAAATTAACTCACGGGATCATCTCTGAGTTTTTATTTATAAATTTAATCAATTTGTGGAGCCACCCATTTCAACAAGTGACTCTTGGCAGTGAACAATATTAAGTTAAAAACAAAACAAAACAATTGCTCCATAAATATAAGGAAGATAAATGGAAGTAAGCATCACAATCATCAGTGCTAATACAGCCAGGAGATGGCTCCTTTTGCAAAATTGGCACCAGGCCCCGTGACCCTTCACCGTAACATAAATTGCCACATTTTTTCTCTCTCATGGCCTCATGCTATTGCTTTTATCTTCTCACCAGCCCTAACCCATACAATATAAAATCTGCCTTAACTGTACATGCAGTGTTTTCCATTTTCTCACAACGTAATTTTGCTATGGATGTGATCTGACATGCCATATCAACATCTTATTTTGTGGTGGTGGTGGTTATTACAAGCAAATGACTGGGTTCCAATCTAGCCCGGCTCGTCAGAAGAACACAGCAGATAAGTTGCATGGAGAAAGGCAGAGTTTATTGGGGCAGCATAAGGTGCAGCATAGCAATCGAAAGGTAGGCTATGAAATCAGAATGCTGAGAGTAGCGTTATTTATAGTAGTGATGGGCTTTGACATCGTGAGACATGCTGGATGTGTAAATTGAGGTGTTCTTGCCCCCGAGACCTGCGAACTGCTGAGAGAAAAGTTGTTTCTCGCACTGCAGGGTGTAGCAATCTTTTCTAGGTGTGGAATTTTATGAGGGGTCTGGCTTTAGGGATCTGGCACCAAGAAGCAGTACCGCAGTTTAAGAGATTTCCATATCGGTGAGGGGATTTTGCTTCCTGATTGATTTGCCAGTATCAGCCGGTTTCAAGTGTTTTTTTTTTCTGCAGAATGGGTGGGGAGAGAGGTGTTTTCTTCCAACAATGCAATTAAGAGTTTGAATCTACCCATCTAGGAACCATTTAAAGCGGCTGTGGAATTCTGGGAATTGAAGTCCACAGTTGCCAAGATTGGATACCCCTGATGTAAATAGTGTGGGCACGCTCTCTCCCTTCAGTTGTGGGCATCAAGGGTATTCCACAGGGTGGCCCAAAAGAGTCAAGATAGTGGCCATAGTCAAAGCTCTACTTGTTTTCTTATGTGCATCATTGTTGTCATGTGGACATTTTTAATCACACTCTGAGGACATATCGCTCCTGGGCCATGGTTTTTTTGGCTCTGTCTGCAGGAAAGACCAGATATTAGGCTATTGCTCTCCCCCAATTCTGCCTCACATGTGCCAGGTCTAGCAGAAGCTCCTTATAAACACTCGCTTCTGAGAAAGCCCTAGTCTTATTTTTGAATCATGGGTTCAGTGCTCTTTCAAAAGATACACAAAAGGTTAGTTTAAACTGGGAAAGATTGTGTATTGGTCACTCTGTCACCATTGGGAACATTATAGGATATCTGATATTCCTAGCCTAGTTCCTGTGACTACTCCATTTTGCCTATTCCATTCTGGTTTTGGTGGCCTGAGGTGTCATACTAATCACTGCTGTGATTGTGTCTAGATTAATCACAACTGTTTGTTCCCCAGTGCGAACTACTGGCCACAACTGGTCAGAACTGGATTCATTGGTCATTAGCTACCAGCATTGTCATTTCCTTGCAGCATAACTGAAGGACAGAGTTTGTCATCATTAGTCATTCTCCCTTATTTCAAGTCATAATCCTTCCCCACCTAATCCCTTTCAGTCAGGGAGGTTTTTTATCATTTTTCCCTCTCTTGAGCTCTATGAATAATCAGAAATATTACTTGACAAGTTATAGTACTGAGGCATGGATATGTGGAGCATTTGGAGATTTCCGTGTCACGTCACCAAATACCCTTCGTAGGACCTTCTACCTGATAGTCAGACAACTTGACAAGGGACTAAATGTACCATTCTATCCATCAATCAAAATTCACCCTATCGTACCCTATGTAAGGGAGAGTGATTGATGGTTGTTTCCCTGTCAATAGTTCATGCTTGCTGGAGTAGGGAAACTAAACTCTTCTTTAATTTGCTGGCCAACAGTAAAAAAATTTCATTGGCCTTGTATAGTAGTGATCAAGAATGGGGGCAGCACAATTTAGCCAGCATATTTACCTGATTGCTTTAAAAATGGAGTTGATTAATTTAATTCGGCCATTTATAAGAACACTTCCTTCGTCCCTCCCACTTACCCTTTCTTTCTTTCTTTCTTTCTTTCTTTCTTTCTTTCTTTCTTTCTTTCTTTCTTTCTTTCTTTCTTTCTTTCTTTCTTCACCCTCTCTCTCTTTGCAAAGTATAGATGACAAAGAGAGTTTTCCTCATCTCCTGTAACAGTCTTCTGGACTGTCTTTAGTCTTTTGCTGGTGAAGGAAGGATGCTACTTTGGCCTCATAAGACCCAGCACTTGAACAATTATTTTTTAAAGGATGAAAAATAGAACTCAAACATGCCTCCCTCTCTATACAAACACATTCTGCCAGCAGCAACTGCCAATATTTGGAAGGGATCTAAGGCAGAGAGCCATGATTCAGTCCAAAATGCTTCATCCATCCCAACAAGACAGATCCCATTCTGTCTAAGCCAGAATTTCTCGATCTTGGGGCTTTTCAGAGGTGTAGACTTCCACTCCCACACTTCCCGAGTCAGCTGGCCTATGCCTTGATTATATTATATCTCAAGTATGATTCATGTAACTCCAGAGTCTGAGAGTTTAAGGTGTGGGGAAAATCAATTTTTAGATGAATAGAATCAATTAAATCCAGTTGATACATAGACGTATCAGGTCAAAGTTTGTTATTTAGTTAGAACCACCCTTAGATTTGCAACGGGAGATGTTTTTCTTTTTGGTGCTGGGCATTCTCAAACTGCCCCTTCCTCTTGATTTATGGGAGATGTTTTTCTCCCTTCTTTTACTGTTTTATTGCCTTAGTCTCCCCTCCCCAATTAATTATAGTAACATGAGGTCCTTTACTATGAATATATGTGCTTACGTCATTTGTTCCTTACGCATTAGTCTCTCCTGCTTATCTGAGATGTATAAATAGGAGGGCATCCCTTTGTTGAATGGGGCTGTCTCTCAATATTCTTTGGAGAGAGTCCCACCAACACGATGCTATCTAATCAGTAGTGCTGTACGCATTGATTACTTGCTTTGGGTCCTGCATTTGATTCCACCAAGATAGAAGTGGGCAACCGATGGCCTTAAGACTGCAGGAAGCTGTCAATATATTCCCTCTTAGTGTTAAAATATGCCAGCCTAGATAAAGTAAATCTGGTTTGGTACAGGCCGCTTTCTATATTTGTATTTTTTTTAATTTATATTATATTATATGTTCATTCCACCTTTATTGCATTATGAGGAACTCTGGCCAGTGAACATACCTAATACTCCTTTCTCTTCCTACAACAACTCTGTGAGGTGGGTTGGGCTGATATTGAATGCCAGTATATTTTTTTCTGTGGTGTATGAGTGTGTGTGTACGTGTACACACACATGCACACACACACATATACATACATACACACACACATATGATAATGCAACTGTTGTGACCCGCCAGTGGAGCTGGCAGCAGACTCGGACAGTGAGAAGGTTGGGGAGGAACATGGGCCACTCCTGGAGTCTGGGGAAGGCTCTGACGAGTGCTCTGCGTCGGAGGCAGAGATGAAGCCAGGGCCGTCCGACAGTTATCAGCTGCGCAGAGCTATCATGCGCAGAGCTACCAGGAGAAGGGAACAGTTAAGGAACAGGGGCTAACTTGGGAGTAAAGGCACAGGTGGACAGTGAATGGCCCCTCCCATAAGGAATAAAGAGGAGCAAAAGGGGAGGGGTGTTTTGCAGGAGACAATTCGTTTAATTAGTGTGAAGATTTGTTCATGACTATCAGAGATTCCTGGCCAAGTATTTTCTTGTACAGCGTTGCACTTGGAAGCTATCGGCCTGGCAGCTCTCCAAGACTGATAAGGTCTGTGGTTGTAATTCACCCTTGAAAGACTGTTTGCTGGGACTTTGCTGGATGTGAATGAGAGGAATTCACATTAGCCTAATAAAAAGGGGTTTTATAGGGACAAGAAGTCTGCTTTGTGATTTCATGAAGCCTAGGTCAGAACAGCAACATTTCTTAATACCAGCAAACATACCTAATGCTCCTTCCTCTTCCTATTTCCTCTACAACAACAATCACTTGTGAAATGGGCCAGGCTGAGATTTGATAGCCAACTGATATCTTTCTGTGGTTTATTGCATATAAAGACAACACAACATTTCTTAATATTAGATGAAGACTACGATATAAAAATGGGTATAGAAGTAATAGAAAAACAAAATCAAGACTAGCCCCTGAATATTGGACTATCTAACAAATTGAACATATGTTGCTTCGATGATCTTTAAATCCTCAGCTCTTTACAGCCCAAGAGTGAAGGAAGGGGCACACTACACTACTTAACAGCCATTGAGAGCATGGCAAAAAGATTTCAAATTCATGCACCATGGTCCAATTGACCCCCAAGAGTGTCGGATTGCCTTGCTCTGCTTTTGTAATGAGGATCTACTGACATATTTTCATTATTAGATCAAAGGAGCAAGGCATTACACAAAGCTACTTGCAAATGAAAATATCAAAATTGGCTGGGGTATACACTTTCTTCTAACCATTCTCTCTCTCTCTCTCTCTCTCTCTCTCTCTCTCTCTCTCTCTCTCTCGCTCT
>JANHFL010003701.1:58537-69607 GCA_032468155.1 Oxyrhabdium leporinum | reverse complement strand
TGGTTAGAGTGCAGTACTGCAGGCTACTTCTACTGACTGCCGGCTGCCTGCAATTTGGCAGTTCAAATCTCACCAGGTTGATTCAGCCTTCCATCCTTTCGAGGTGGGTAAAATGAGGATCCAGATTGTTGGGGCCAATACGCTGACTCTGTAAACCTCTTAGAGAGGGCTATAAAGCAGTGGGAAGCAGCAGATAAGTCTAACTGCTATTGCTATTGTGCCACACTAAATGCAGATTGAAATAAAAACTGAAATGTACATAGAGATATTAATGCTGGTGAACTGTATGTTACACTCCACATAACGCATTTTCCACTCTTCATTTAAATGCACTTTAAAACGCATTCAGGCTGACATATTAGAGCATCCAGTAGACAAAGCCTATTTTGCAACAAGTTAAAGTATAATAAGGGTATAATTAAAAAGTTTAAGTTTTGTTCTTGATATTGTTTTGGCCATAGCTAGAACTTTCCAAGACACGCAGAACCATCCTCCTACCCACCTTTGTTCTTTTCCCCTTCGTAAAGCACACAAATTGACAGTCACGGAGCAGTCACACATTAAGAAAAAGCATCAAACCCCGGAAACAGTGTGGATAAATTTGCATGTGCTAAATGTTATTATGTATGCATCCGTCACCCTGCTACAATCTGCATTATTCGCATATTTGTTTAGTTGCATCTAAAGGCCACTGGACTAAGAGAAAATTGAGGAAACGGATAAGAAGCCTCCAGTAAAAATAAGTTATTAAGAAGAGCAAAAGTATCCAACTCTCACACTGATGTTTCAGGCTCTCCGTAGAGAAAAGGAGGGATTGTGCTTCAATTTGTAGAAGATTCAGGGTGAAGAATTGAGAAGTTAATACGAATAGGTGGATAATATCCTATAAACTGCTTTAAAAAATAAATAAATAAATAAATACTAGCCCTTATGAAGAAAATGTGGGAATTTTAGTACATTCTGAGTAACCAAGTTACTGGAACATCCTTCACCGCAAGATGAAATTTGCACTCACCCTTTTGGCCTTCTGAAAGGTTATGAAGACCTGACTCTGTCAATTGGTGTAGAGTCTGGAATGTGTTGTGTCA
Organism: Oxyrhabdium leporinum; assembly: GCA_032468155.1. Lineage (NCBI taxonomy): Eukaryota > Metazoa > Chordata > Lepidosauria > Squamata > Cyclocoridae > Oxyrhabdium > Oxyrhabdium leporinum. The sequence continues at coordinate 68,519 of JANHFL010003701.1, read as the reverse complement.
CACTGGAAGTAGTTAATGGATTGAGATAAGTACTTACCTCTTCCCCTGTGCATCTCGGTCAGTTTCTTGCCATCTTTGTTAACTTTGCAAGTTAAATTTAGAGTTAATATTTATTGTTTGGATGTTTTACCTTGTTGCTCTTTGTGGTTTTAAGCCACCAGAGTCACCTGTAGGTGAGACGGGCAGCATATAAATTGAATAAATAAAAACATAAAACAAATAAAACCCCATATTTAGAATGCTATTTTCTAGAAGAGAGAACTGTATGCTTGTTATCCCAAGTCTTTCAGGTGCAGTAAAGGAGGAATACAGCTTCACGACCAGCCACGGAGGACACCAGAGTCAGACCAACTGAGGCTGTAACCGTAACCCAACAACGGTGGCCCTTGACCCTTCCATTGCTTAACTGACAAGACATGAGGACTCAATAACTACTCAAAGATAAAGCTGAGTGTTGCAGTAAAAGAGTTAAGGGAGAAAAAAAAAATCCAGTGTGCCCCCCTTCCCTTGGTGCACTAAACATGTGAACAAATACTCACAATATTGAATGAAATTCTTCCTTATCTGAAAGTCTATAAGAAGGGAAATTCCAGGTATATAATTGAACACAGAGTATTGTACGGCCTGCCATGGAGTTCTTGAAGATAAGCAGCCAATCTGAAAAAAAAACCAAGAGATGTTGATATTAATTCAGCACAGCAAATATCTAGCTAAGCACTCTAAAGAGCTCTGACCCGCCATAGCTATCCCTTCTGCTCTCTCTCACGTTCAGATGGTTTTGCTTCTGTATTATTTTTGTCTCATTTACGAAGAACTCTGCAAGTGTTCAAAGGCTTTTCCCAAACCGGGAACCCAGTTCTCATACATGTCAATTAGATTTTGACCGCCACACAAACCTGAATAGTTATTTATTTATCTGCAATACTTTTATACTATCCCAAACTGGCTCCGTCCTTCATATTGTCCCTAATGGCCCTTTGCCACCCTCCTGGGCAGCATGCCATCCACTTTTTTTACAGAAGAAATTTCCCTCTGCACCTTTACTCAGTAGGAGAAAAATGTTAGCTTTAAAAAAACAACAACACTTTTCTGCAACTAGAAGAGTGGTCAGGATACTTGGTAGGCCTGGGTGCCCCTAGGGGAGGAAAAATAGAGAGAAAAACAAAAAACAAAAAAAATTCACCATTTTTTTCTTTCTTTTTACCTGCACTGTGACATTGCATGCAAGTAGCTATAAGGCAGAGCTGGAATCAGTATATCAAAATAGATGTGTCCTCACTTTAATGAAATCTCCCCTTGTTCCCTGGTAGTATGCTAAATGCTGTGTCAGAAAGAGAATATTGATTTCAGAAGAAATAACAAATTATTCATTATGCAGATTAAAGTTAAAGGAGCTAACCGAGAGTTGAGGACAATGGGACAAAGGACCCAAAAAGAAATTGCAGTATTATAATGAATCCCCAGGCAGGCAGAAACCCACTCGCACACACATTTCAAGTAGAATGAAATAGGACTAAGGCTTTAAGGACACCACTCAGATTAATCCATTTCAGCCTAATTCATATCTAGCTCAACGTTTCCCCAAATTGCTGTTTTCTTCTGATTTTCCAACCTCCCTCTGGGTTGGCGTGCTTTTCCTTATCTCATAGGAGCCGTCTGAGAAGAGATCTCTTCTCCTGTAGAGATGGAAGACAGAAGAATAAAGACAAAACAGCATTTCCATCCTCACTGGAAAGCCCACTTAAGAATGGGGGAAATTTTCTTCCACTCAATTGATTACTCGAAGTAACAAAGCCTTTCTTAGGTCTCTAATTAGATTGGCAGCTAGAGGTCTGATTTATTAACTCCTTCATAAATGAATTTCTTGAGATGTTTTCTCCGCCTTCACTAAATCTAAGATGACATTTAAAAAAAAAAAATATCTAATGCGCACCTAAAAAGGAGATCCTTGAAAGAATCCTAAGAACGAAGATGGCCGGGTGCTCCACTCCCCCTTACTGAAGGCATCAGAGCAGGTGTCTGCACCATTTTGTCTCATCTCTTACAGTGAAAAGACCTTGAACAAGGTTTTCCTCAGAACTTTTACAGATCATGGACCTTCCATGATAGGTAATTCCAAGAAAAGTACACACATACATAAACATACACATAACACTCACATTTGTTGCAATCCTATGCATGCCTTCTCACAAATAAGGGAGGGAATTTCTCATAGCAAGAATGAGGCCTATATTATGACAGACACTGTTCATTCACTCAAAATTCCTAAGAATTCTGTATTGAAATGGTTTTACATTGTTATGATCTACTGTCATTTCTGCCCCAAATCTGTGGTCATGTTTGGAGGAATGCAATTTGGAATTAGTTTCCAAAAGGTGAAGAAATGCTACGTTCAACTAATGTGTTTTCCTCCTCAACTTACAGTCTACAAACTGTATGAACCTCTGATATAGATAAAGCCAGTGGCTTTGGAAATTATTTTTAAAATGAGGCTGTATTTGTGTCTCTTAACAGGAAAGGCCTTTGAAAGAATATGGAGCTGGACTTTCCAAGAACATCTATTGTTAAGGAAGACTTCTGTGCCATCCTTAGAAGTCCTTAAAATCTCTTTCAAAACATGGCCCTCAAGGCCAGTTAGCTTTCATTCTATCCTAATGATTTTGACCCAGAGAAATATAAAAGGATTTAACTGGATCAGAAGGCTTTAAAAAAAATAAATAAATGGAAGGGAATAAAAAAAAACATGTAAAAAACAAAAGAAAGTAGACCGTATGAGAAGTGTAAGAAGTGAGAAAGATTATGAGATAAAAGTTTGCTTTTCATGCAATATAATGGGACTTTCAAAAACTAAATGGCTTTGAATTCTTCCCATCTTACTTTGGCATTTAATAAAAGCTGTCATTTCTGAAAATAAAAAATCTTCTACCCCTCACCCCTTTTTAGCCAGATAAAATGAGTTTCTTTCACTTGATTGGGATAGCACACAAATCATGATTCAAACTTTGTTGTTATTGATAGGCCACTTAGAATTAAACTTTTATTCTTTATTTATTTTTTTCCCTTTTATCAACTTCACCTTGGAAACAAATAACAATAGATCATCAATCTACACTAGGGATATCGAGCCTGTATGGAACATCACAGACAATCACAATAATATTATTGCAAAAAGAAGGAACTTCATTTCAGCAATTGCAAATGAACTGACGGATCAGCTTTTCCTTGATTGACTTTCAGATTTAAAAAAAAAATCAACCAAAGTTTAAATATTTTCCTTCTTGAAATGCATAGGTCACTGCTGAGATGCAGTTCAAAAAGCCCTTGAAGTAATAACTAAATATAATTTTTTAAAACCTGCTATATTATTTCCTCCCCAGTCTTCCTATTACATAGAATTACTGTAGAACAGAAAGCAGCCGCCATTGGGATGTTGCTTATTTATGTAGCTCAAGACAAGAACACCCTCGCAAAGCAACCATTTTGGGGAAAAAAAGCAATTTATGTGAGGTCTTATGCAGTTTTAAGCTGTGATATCAGCAGACAGCACTTTTAGGCTTGGGTAAGTTTTCCAATATGAAAGCACTCACATTGCAGCGCTGGTCAAAAGGGCCCAGCAGAGATTATACTACCTGAGGCTTCTCAGGTAACAACAACTGAATGAAAAACTGCTGGTGATCTTCTACCGCTGCACCAGAGAGAGTAGTTTAACTTACTGCACCTGTGTATGGTTCGCCAATTGCACAGGGGCAGATAGGAGAGTACTCCAGAGGGTGAACGTCATTGCCCAGAGGATCATTGGTTGCCCTCGCCCCTCTTTGGAAGACCTTTATAGCTCCCGCTGCCTTAAGAAAGTTCAAAACATCCTTAAAGATCCAACTCATCCTGGGCACCCTTTTTTTTTAACTATTACCATCTGGCAGACAGTACAGGATAATAAAAACAAGGACAAATAGACTGAAAAACAGCTTCTATCTAGGACAGTAACTATACTGAATTCTACTGTACAGTGCAATATTAATGCAATATCGGGGGTTTTCAATTCAATTGTATAGAATGTAAAGGAGGTGTGTTTGTTTTATTTTTATTGTCATAATGTACACTGAAGATGGCATTTAATTTCGTTGTACGAGGTGCAATGACAATAAAGTAAATGAAACGAACAAAACGATCTTTGTTCACCTTGCATTTCAATGTGACCAATATCTCACTTTTAATGTGACTAATATGTCACTTCTGAAGGAACATACAAAGCAAACCTAAGTTTTCTTTTATAATTCTTATCTTAATTTGATGGTTCACTTTGCTTATTTAAAAAGCAAACAATAAAAAAATGTATTAATTAAGGAAAAGTGCATTTGAATTGGAATCTCCACTGCTACAGCATACACATACCTAAGAATCTAAATATTATGCATCAGGGCATAATATTCCAACAATGTAAGTTCTGCCACCGACAAAATTTTGGTCTTATCTTTCAATTTAAAAGGAGAGAGAGAAAGGGTAGAAATTTGGGGTTATGATAAAAAGCTCATAACCCAGATATATTTTCCAAAGAAAAGAAAAATGCTAGCTCAGTTATAGATCAATAAGATTTTTTTAAAAAAAGCATTCAAGCACAAGAATATTGTAAGCGGTAACAAGATAGTGAAAGTATTAAATGCACAGAATGTTAACTAGAGCGAATAGGAAAATAACAAATTGCACTGGGGATTCAAGGCTTTAAATAGCAGTTAAAGGAATGTAGCAGCTTCAAACCTGGTTTGTTCTACCCTTTATTTTACATCAGGGATGTCACTCTCTTCAGACCCATCATCTCACTGGTCTTACCTTATAGAGCCAGTTTGGTCTACTGATTAAGGCACCAAGCTAAAAACTGGAAGACCACGAGTTCTAGTCCTGCCTTAGCCATGAAAGCCAGCTGGGTGATCTTGGACCAGTCACTCTCTCTCAACCTAACCCACCTCACATGGTTGTTGTTGTGGGGAAAATGGGAGGAGGAAGGGCTGTTGGATGTGTTCCCTGCCTGGAGTTATTTGTGAAAATAAAGGTGGCATATGCATATATACATACATACATACCATAACATATACATTAGCATGCTTATGCTATAACCTAAGCAATAAATTGCAAGGTATTTAAATGTATATCGTAATATACATACATCTATAAAGAGTAAACTGTAAAACCTTCCCACTTTTCAGGCTTTTTTTAAAAACTGAGGTACTGATCAATAAACCAATTTGTGCTTCAGTGAAATTGTGCTGGTCTCTGGTTTAAACAGACTAAAATAATTCTCCAAAAATATTCTTGTATAGCCACACACGTTTCAATAAAATTCCTTTTTCTTTAAAACAAAACCAAAAAAAAGCTGGTAATCAAAGAAACAAAATACCTCAGTACGCTATTGAAGTTGATGGCATCTGAAGCATGAAATGAAATATGACCAGCCAAATTTTTATTGTATTCCTGGTTATAGCCCAAACTTCAATACCAGCAGACCAATGTATGAAAAGGAAGCACTGAGCATAAAACATTTATTGTACTTTCTTTCCTGTTTTAAAGCAGTCTAAAAGGTACCATCTGATTGGCACAATAAATGTCCCACTTTAATTGGCGTTTCTGTGATTTATCACAATATCCTGTTGGGAACACCCCACTAGGCCATTTGTGTGTGAATAGCAGGTCCTGGCACATTGACAATACATGACGATTTTAAATTATACCTTTGTGTAAGAGAGAAGAACTTATTGCAAAAAAAAAAAAATCCGTTTGCCATTTGATCCAATTAATGAATTCAGTTAAGTTGTGTCATTTCCTTTGATAAGGAACGTAGTTGCAGTGTTGCAGAATGGCCCCAGGTTATGCTGTCATATCTCCTTGTTCCAAAATGGTGTGAACAATAGCATATTAGAGGCTAAACTGAGAAAAGAATCAGGCACTTTTGTCCCATCAAAAATAATTGCCTGGCCATTTCAGCTTGTTACTTTCAATATAACCAGAGAAGACTGCAACATGTATGCTACAATGATCATTACACAAGTAGACAAGGGGGCCATTCACCATCTAATTGAAAACTGAAGTCTAAAAAATCTTTACTACAATCTTCCTACTCTTCCTTTAAAAAAAAACAACCAAAAAGCCCACCACCCCACATACAAATCTGAAAATGAGATTTATATTCAAAATCACTTCAGCACGGAGGTGGAAACAAAATGCAGTCCTATTTTCCTGACACAACCCAATGTTCTCACACCTCTTAATTTATACATCACTTTAAGTGTGTAACTGATCAGCTCAGGTAAACAGCTTTAAATTTAAAGTTCTGGAGAGGAAAAAAATAATAATGCACCTTTGTTAAGAACTTTATATAATGCTGGAAAAAGAAAACAGCCATTTATCTTCCGGATTTGTGAGCCATACATTTTTTATCTTGGCATTTTGATCTGGCCCAGATGTATTCTTTTCAACTCCTACGCTACATATTGCATGTTTTACATTAGCAGGTTTAAGTCACTTTGCCGTCTGCCTTTAATCAACACCTAGTTACATCTTGTTCATGAGAAAATCACTGTTAACCTTTAATCTACCTTTCATTCCTATAAATAACATTCCTATAAATAATATCAATCACATGATGCTTATTTGTGTTTATTTGCATGTCTGTTTTCCCTGTTGTGTCATTTTAAGAAACCTCATTGTGAAAGAAGTAAATCAGTATTGGGCTCAACATTTCAATATTATTTGTGTGTCTATGTGTGTGTGTATTTTAAAAGGGACAAACTGTACAAAATTACCCATGATCTGCAAGGAAACCTGAAATGACTTAAAATGCTGCTGACAATGTTGTTAGAACTGAGGACATATGAATTGAATTGATTCTTCTTGAACATTCCTTTTGTTTTTCTATTAATAAGCCATTCTGTCAAGAATCAAATATTTAATGAAAAAATAAACCTTCAGTATGGAGTTTTGCCAAGTTGGCCGATATAAAAAGCTCTTAGAATAGAAATAGATTTTATCCATACACCTTTTTTCTCTTTGAGAAAATATGTAGCAGCCTGTGTACATGTGTGTTAAAAAAACTAGGTTATTAAAACTAACAATTTTAGTGATGAGTATAACTCTGGCCAGGCAATCAAATGCTCAAGGGGCAAATTTGTAGCACCAGACCTACTATCACAACAGATGATTAGCAGGCCAGCTATATCAATGCCATCATGAAATAGGATTGGATATAGTTAGTATGTGGATGAAGGACCTCTGGAGAACTCCAGGGCTATTGGGTAGACTAGAAAATTAAAAAGAAGATAAAGGCAAAGTATTTCTTTATTGTTGCCAAGAAAAGACCAGGAATCACTCAACAAAACGGAAATGTTAGATTTTTCTTGAGAAAATGTTGAATTTGAGACTACGGGCATAATTCTAATAGAGTCCCCAATGAAAAACATCTCAAGGAAAACTGGAGTTTCTGGTTTGTCTTTGATGATGTTCAGCTTCTCACCCAAGAAGCTACTTGGAGGAAAAGCAAAATGAAACGTTGCCTCTTGAAAAAGCACCTTTGGGACAACCATGACCTGGATGAGAATCTCCATAGACATCTCAAGGAAAAGTATGATTAAATGTTTCTTTGAGGTTGCCATTTTCAGCTCTTTTTAATATTTCAGCGTTAAGGTGTATTTAGTTTTGCTGCATATATATTTTTTTTCATTTTGATACCTGGATAAGCATCTAAAGTTTTCTTGGCAAGATTTTTGGAAGTGAGGGATGAGAGAAAGTTTCTGGCCCACAATCATCCAACTGGTTTTATGCCTAAGGCAGGACTAGATCTCACAGTCTGCTGGTTTCTAGTCCGATTCCTTAACCGCTAAACCAAACTGGCTGTCTTCTTTGACACCTCCTCTTCAAAGTCCTAGTCCCTATTCTTTTTTTTAGAGTTGATTCCAGTTTAGTCTTATCTGACTGTAAGAGTTAGGATCAGCAAAATGTTATAGTAAAAATAATACAAAAATGTATAACAATAACAATCAGAATTCAATATCCATGGCTCTTACAACATGAAGGAGCTGGGTTGCTTCAACTGGGTGTTTTGCACAAGGCTTCAACAAGGAAAAATATTCCCAGACCATGTGAACAAGTATGGTTCATTGTTTTCTACAGGTCTGTTACTTATTAAATTCTAGTTAAAACAAAAGCTGTCTAAAAACAGTTGATAAAAAAATATTTATTCTAAGAGTATTTTGTTTCAAAGTATGCCTTTTAAAATGTTTTTTATTGAATAAAAGTCTTGGGTTGGGCAAGAATCAGTAAGTTATGAAGTACACAGTGAGTTTTTTCCCTGCTACATTTACAGAATTTGGTTGGTGCAAATGATTAAAACTTTTCATTCTAGTTTTGTTGTTCATAGCAAGATTTATTCCATATTTTATTGGAAGCAAAGATTTTAAGATGGGTTGTCTATATCCAGACTGATATGTGTATTGTCTACTAGCAAGTCATCATTATCCCAAGCTGAAAAACCTAGATTCAGAATTTAACACAGTGGCTTAATCTATAACAATGCTACATGTTTAATTTATTTAGATATAAACCAAAGCCTGGTTCCATTAACACTGCGTAAGTTTATTTACTATTCATTTATTTTGTCATATTTATATGGTCTCCCTCTCACACAAAGTGACTCTTAGTAAATCTATGATTTAAAAATGTATTGATCACTTTTACAGTATATTAGGTGGATTCCAGTTCATAATCTGACAGATAAATTAAGAAAAGTCAGATTAAAAGAAAGTTGTATTTTCAACGTTTGGCAAATATATTGTGATACCGCTGCATTTCTGCAATATTTCAATTCGGGCTCAACATTGTAAGTGATCAATTTCTTGGTCAATTGTAGCAGCCACAGAGATGACCTGAGAATGGGCGGGGCTTAATAGCAGCGAGATGGGATCTCCGTCGGGTCTCCGATGGAGGGTCTCGAATCCAGCTTGGAGGGGGGTCCTAGCGACCTAAATCGTCTCGGAGGGACGGTGGATGAAGAAGCAATATCAGAAGCCCCACAGGGAGCCAACGTGATCTCCCGGGGCCAACGTTTTCGCTTCAAAAACCCGCCGGCTGGAACGGCGGCCATGGCGGCCGCCCCGCAGTTGTGAACAGCCTCATCAGAATGAGATGAAGGAACATGGTGTGAAAGGACTGGTAAGAAGATTTATATCTTGAATGTTATTCCGAACGGACAAAGATCGGCAGAGGAGCTCACCATAGAAAAAAAAAGAACAGAAAAGTTTTGACCCAAAGGAGGGAAGGAGATTTTCGTCTCCTATCCCTTGAAAGATGGCTGCGAGGAAGGCTTTTTGTCTGAAATACGTAGAATTGTAAGAACTAATGAAATCAAATGGAAGAATACTTGCGGAAACAGGACTGGGTATTTAAATATAACATCGCTAACAAAGGCTGGACAGTTTTTACGTATTTCTTCTATCCCCCCACCTTAAAGATAAACTTGATAGCGCCCGAGCAAAAATGAGAGAGTTGAAATATGTGCAGATCAGCGTAACCAGTGTACCGTCTAGCTCTTGGAAAGCTGATAACGGCGCGATCGATAAATTTGGATTATAACTTAAATAGATGACTCTCTTGGCTTTTTTTCTTCCCGGATATGAGAAAGTGGAAAAGAGAGAGGCGGAGGAAGAACACCCCCCCAAAAAGGCAAAGTTAGTATCGCCTGAAGGACAACCAGAGAGAAGCGCCTGCGCAAAATGGCGACACCCGAGCAATTAGAGAGAAGCGTCATGCGCACGGCAGCGATCAACAGCGGGACTTATTTACAAGCAATATGATGGAAGATGAACTAAAATTAAGGTTAATTAATAAATCCGGACTGAATTTTGCAATAGAGTTTAAGAATCATAACAAAATAAGATTATTGATCTCAGATGACGGTGATTTTAAATGTGAGAATATGTTTTTAAGCCCAGTCTAGCCT
>JANHFL010003701.1:36084-54171 GCA_032468155.1 Oxyrhabdium leporinum | reverse complement strand
GGTCGGCAACCTTAAACACTCAAAGAGCCACAAAGGTCCTAACTGGAAGCCCCCCCCATTCTGGAGCCAACCATTCCTAGCGTGGCGTCCTTTTTCTTTTGCCGACCAGAAATCCAGTTCCCCCACCATAGAGTCTCCTCCTAGCGTTTTTTTTCTTTTGCCGACCGGAAGTCCAGTTCCTCACCATAGAGTCTGCTAGCATGGTGTCCTTTTTCCTTTTACCGACCAGCTACAGGGAGATGCAGCAGAGGGATGAAAGAGCCACATGTGGCTCCAGAGCCACGAGTTGTTTACTTACAGACTAATGATGTTACCTAGTTTGGATAATGAAAGGTCTGCAAGAAAACTACCAAGTTTGAAGAGCACCAAGGACCCCTCATTTCAACCCTGAGCTACAAATATTCTCCTTTATTGGTACCCATTGAACTGAAGACAGCTTTGAACACCTTTATATCTCCTCGTAAAGATGAAAAATGAACTACTCTAAAACTAAACTATTAGCATTCTCAAATAATCCCAAACAGCATTCTGGACTATTTACAATCTTGTCGTTGAACAACTGAAGTATTAGCCAACAGCTGTACTTCAAAGTCATCCCAGCTATATCCTGATCACATTATCCAGACCACCCAGCAATCCTGAGAAAAGGCAGCAGGGCTGAGTGTTGTGGATGTTCCCAACCTGGGGAATATTCTTATCCTAAAATAAGAATATCTTGCTGTGCCTCACCTGCCCTTCTGATCTTTCCATGCTATGGTCCTGCATTTTCTCCTGCTTTCTTCCACCTTTAGAACTGTTTCCTGCAGGCTTGGCTATTGCTCAGCTTCATCCTGGCAACGACTTGCTTGCCCACCCATCTGGTGTTCATTATCATGATTACGATCTCCCTACAATATTGTCATGATTAGAGGCGATTCAAGAGGCATTTAGAGGCCTTTCAAAAAGCAATTATTGTGTCAGTGTACCAAGATTATTGTACCATTCTTGTGGCTCCTGAGCACTTCTCTTAATCTTTCAGCTCTTCTCTTTATAGAATGGAGAATGGGTCCCCGCCTTCACATTTATTTCACTTTCCCCCCCAGTTTTCCATTAGCATTGTGAAATGGTAATACACACAAGAGAAAGGCTAACACTTCTCTTCCATAAAATCTAGCCAAATTGTTGAGGACAGTGCATGAGCCCAACACAGCTTTGTGTTGTGATTGTACTAAGTTGTTAATATTCAGACTCCTGGCCAGTAAAACAGTCTATTATCATCCCTTACTGGAGAAGTAGAAATACTTGCTCCTTGTTGCTATTTGTCTTTTTCACGTTTGACAACTTTTTATCATCTTCCAAGAAGATTTGGTGATTCTTTCTGCTTTCTTTCTTGTGATAAATCTTATTTAATTACATGTATGTTCCAAACTTATTTTTGAATACCATTATTTTGTGTGCACAGGTCTGTCCTTCTTTTCTTTGTGCCCACCTGCGAGCTCCAAATACATTTTTATCACTGACAACACTTATCAATAATAAACAATAAAAAAATTTTCCGCCTTGTACTGGATTATCGAAGGAGTCCCTCAATGTATATAGAGATTGACTTTCAGGAGCCACAGCAAATCTTCTCCTGGGCCCTGCCAGCTGAAATTCCTTGACTGATGGGGCCTGCAGCTTGCCCCCTCTTCTGGCATGGATGGCGTGGGTCAGTTTAATTGGAGTGAGATGATTTTTCAAGAAACCTGGACTCGTGTCAGGCAGTAATGCCATTATTGATAATGCTTGTACACTTTTATGCAAAACAAGGGGGGGGAAGGATAACATGGGTACATAAATGTAATAATGATTTTTCATTCGATTTTAAGAATTAAAGCTAGAAAGATTCTTAGAACAGGCTAGGGCACTGGAATTTAAATTTAAATGCATGGAATGGAATGTTTATAGCGTTTAGACTTTGGGATACACCTGAATGCTTGGGTAGTTAGGTAATGTTACTCACAACTTTCTCTTGCCTTTGGGAACTAATTATATGACCAAATAAAATACCTGAGCTTCAAGTAACTGAAGTACTTCATGCAACAGAGCACATATTATTTAGTATCTTAAATAATTTCTCAGGGAACTGAAAATATGTTATTCTTTACCCTTGGCTGTTCTGACTAAGCTCAGAAATTGTAGTTAGTTACTAGGCTATATCCAACAAAATGGTTAGATCATGGATGAATTACACATATGAACATGTAGGGGTTCTTTTCAAGGAACCCAGAGAATGGCTCTCCTGCTGCAATCCTTGTGAAACTATACACAAAGTCATGCAGGATAAACAGCTATGGATCCAGGTTGAAATCCTATACAATAAGCTTTATTTAATTCAGTAGATACTATTCAGTAGATGCCAATAGACTGGAGAAGAAATATACCAGGCATCAGAGATTAAGAGAAGCAGGCTATTTAAGAGCATGAATTCATCTTACCATTACTGTAACCTAAAATTCTTTCCAGTTTATGAAGAGCTTACATTGTAGCTTCTTCCACTAAGAATGTTCTGATGCTGTACCCCTCTTCACAACTCTACAAACTGTTAACAATACATACATTTATACTATTCAATCACCAATGCCAAGATATTCTAAACACTCTAGGTACAAGCTTAAAGAATTATTCTCTTATCATTTCTGTAGCTTGACTGGAGGGGAAAATCAGAGCAAACAATATGATGCTTGATTGCTGTTATAAATAATATAACTTGGCCCAAGAGAGCAAGGTTTGTTGCCAGCATCCACAAGTGATACGTGGCCTAAATCATAGGTAACTAATCTTGGCACCTTTAAGACTTGAGGACTTCAACTTCCCCATGCTGGCGGGGGAATTCTGGGAATTGAAGTCCACAACTCTTAAAGGTGCCAAGGTTGGACATCCCTGGCTAATTCTTCAAATTTCCATTCTTACAAGAAAGTTGTTTATGTATGACAGAACATGTAAACAAAACGCGGCATATGCATGGAAATCCGCACAATGTGCGTGTATGTGTGTAGTTCTTATATAGTTACCTGTTATTTTGACATAAGATGTAGGGCCAAACTTCCTGATACAATATACATAATTACAGTCTATATTAAGATATATTTTTAAAGTAACAAAATCTGGTATTTGTGATCCAGATATCGTTTTTAATCTTAAACTCAGTTGGAAAGAATAGCCTTAAGAACTTCTGTAGTTCACCAAAGGTAGCAACACCCAAATTCTTTAATTACCAATCTAGAACTGTAATACTTTTTTAATCTTTGGAGATAGCTCTTAAACTTGTTTTTCTAAAAACAAAAACAAAACCTCACACAATTTAATGATAATTTTGTACAGTATTCTACCTTTTTCCAAAATAAGAGTTTCATTAAAATAGAAAATACATTTGTTAAGGAAGAACTATATTCATTACTCATCACTAATAATGTGCCTCTCCAAATTTAACATAATTTTTCAATTATTACAAAAGGAATTGCTTTGGATTTATTTATTTTTTGCAAAAATCCCAAAGCACTTAAATGTAAATGGTAGGAGGTGGGGGAGGGGTTTCTCCTTTACTTTACCAAAGAGTTCAAACATATACAGCATGGGTATCAAACTCGAGGTGTCACATTGCTGTCGTGTGACATTTCACGACATTTTTCCCATTCGCTGAGCTGGGGTGGGCGTGGCCTGTGTGTGACGCATCCGGCCCGTGGGTCGCCAGTTTGACACCCCTGATATACAGTATATTCTTATATTGTCCCATAATCCTCAGCCTCCTTGGTGACTCACATAAGCAATCCAGAGAAAACAAGCCTGTATTTTATATATATTCAATTAAATTTATTGCAATTGGAGATCAGTACAGAATTTTATATTTAAAAATGTTCTGCTAAGAAACATGCATAAGCGTTCAGAAGATAGAAAAAGAAGAAAAATGTTGACTTGTTCCCTTTTCTCTATGGTAAACTTTATTTTATCTGCCAGCCCTGAACAGGTGGTTATTTCAGAAATGGCTGGAATCCAGAGCACTCATGTCAGAAGCTGGGGATCCGCTTAATTCTGTTCCAAAACATATCGGCCATCAGGGAAGTTGTAAAGTAAAGCAGAGAGGCGTCATCAAATATCGGAAGGAAGAGGAGAAACCAGCACTTTCCAGATCACACACTAATCAAATATCCTTAAAAAAAGCTTTGCAAAAGGCAGTCTATACAAAATCCGAAACATCCTGAGAATAAGATGAAAAATAAAAACCTCCTTTGCAGGAAAAATGAAACTTTCAGGAAATTAGAAGTCTGATTTAACACAGTATTATTAAATACCATCAGAAACAAGAAGATTATTTAGAGCAGGAGGGTCCAATCTTGGCAACTTTAAGGCTTGTGGACTTCATTCCAGAATTGCCCAATTCTGGGAGTTGAAGTCCGCAAGTATTAAAGTTGCCAAGGTTGGACACCCCCGATTTAGAGCCTACATGATCTAAATACTATAATCAACAAGTTTAAATGCCAGAGAGTGACCGGTTTAAACAGTAGCTACACTTTTACCTGAACTAGTCCTTGCAGTTTTCTTGGCAAGATTTCAGAAGTGTTTTGCTGTTGCCTGCTTTATAGGGATGAGAGATAGTAACTAGCCCAAGATCGCTCACCAGCTTTTGAGTTTAAGGTGGGACTAGAACTCATGGTCTTTCAATTTCTAGGGTGGTGCCTTAACCACCGCACCAAGCCGGCTCTCTCCAAACTGATGAAAAACACCCTACTAATCCTGAAAAGCTACCTGGAAGCCGCAGCTGGTGCAGAATGCAGCGGTGTGCACAATCCTAGGAGCTCCTAGGGCTGCTGCACATATAATACCTGCATTGGTTGCCAGTTTGCTTTTGAATCCAATTCAAGGTCATCACCTTGAAAGCCATACGTGGCATGGGACCTGGGTATCTGAGGAGCTACCTCTCCTCGATGGGACAAGCCCACCCCATTCGTGACAGCAGAAGGTGCCTGCTATGTATCCCATCTGCTAAGGTTGCGAAGCAGCCAGGATCAAGGAGAAGAGCCTTTTCTGCTGTGGTCCCATTCTTCACTAGAACATTGTTCCACCAGAGGTGACAACGGCCCCCTCTTGGCCTTCCAGGAGGGTATCAAAGCCTGGCTTTGCCAGCTGGCCTGGGGCTTCACCACTGGAGGTGGCTGGCAGGGTAGGAAGACCTCCTCTCCATCCCATCCATCTCTTGGATTTTCTAGGTGTGATTTTGGCACCATTTTTAATAGTACTTTAAAGTTGGTTCGTTTTAATCCTTTGATTATTTTTCATTATTTTCAATAATTTGTAAGCCACCCAGAGTCACCCCACAGGGCAGATGGGTGGCATAAAAATTAAACAAAGAAGCAAATAAATAAATACATAAAAAAAAATACATAAATAGTTTGTTCCTGTTTGTAACATAGGATGGAAACCAAACAGCTAAATTGTGCATACTGTACATGAGAAATTCCCTCTGAGTCCAGGGCCCTGTCACAAGTAAGCGTATATCCCTATAGTATATTGTAATCTTACAATGTTTTCTGTTTGGACTTCTTTGGTCCTTCCTACTCTTTGAGTGGTTTGTAGGGTTTCCAACAGCTTGTATATCTAATGTGAGAAAATACATTCCTTTCTGTGATTTGTTCTGGTTTTTATTGACTATTTTCATTTATTGCTTTTCACAGGTTTGGGTTTTTGTTTTTTGTTTTGTTTTGTTTTTTGCTTGTTGGCCCACTTACTGAACCATATTGAAAAAAAGAAACTTCTCTATATTGCTTCTTGGTTGTCTTGGGAACTCATTCTGCTTTTGAATCAGCTTCTAACATCATCCCCTTTAATTTTTAAAAGTTCTCTCCATTAGGATTCTTCCTGAAAGTGACTCTGTTAACAGAGCAGACCTTCAAAAATGATTCCATTTTATCAATGTCATGATAAGGTTTCTTTATCTTTGAAAATCAATGGAATTATTTTTAAGGGTTTGTTCTGGGCAGCTGAAAGCTGCTAATAGTTTCATTTTCAGAGGGATTCCTAATAAAGATATAAAAGCAAGACTGGAACCAAGATAACTTGATGTGAACACAACAAAATTAATCTATGTCTGCCACATTAAATGGATAAAAGTTGAATGAAAAGTAGAAATCTTTAAATCCGCCTACAAGTGCACTTGGGAACCTCAGTCCCAGCTTATACATGCTACTATTTGAGGATAAATATCTGTCATTTATATTTCACTTGTGGGCTGCAAGAAAAACCCTATCCCAGTGTATTATAAAGTGTGCCACGCCTGTCCCAACTTGGTCTTTTAGGAAAGACCATTTCCATTTGTAGCGAAGAGTATACTTGTACTAAAAGCCAAGTGGATGACAGTAAAGCAAAGCCAGAACTGAGATTTAGGTGCCATAGTTCCCCACTTAACTTTTTGTCTGTCCCGCACCTCCCCTTGCAATTCCCCATTGTCCAATTAGGTTTGTATAAATTGTTTTGGGTTGGTGAGCTGTTATATCCCATTCCCAGGCTTTGACCTTGGGCTGGTGTGCTGATGTCTCTGGAAGGTATGATGAGCGGTCAGGGTTTCCCCCTTCCTGCAGCTCCCTCCCCCCATAGTTTATGGCAGGCTGGTAGCAAGCAAGGCGAAGCTGAAGCGTACGATTGACAGTGTGGAGCAGTTTTTATATACACAAGTTAAGGTAAGTTTTGGGAGCATTGCTTCCATAATTCTTTCCAAATCCCTTACCAACAGTAGTCATAGAAGTCATCTGCATTTTCTTCCATGTAGCATGTTTCATTTCTATGTATTTCTTCTTTCCTTGGTTTCATGTTTGGGTGAGTTTATGCGTATATCTGCACTAGGGGAGCACTAGGCAAGTTCTGCTCTGGGTCAGTGACAATGGGATAATCACTAGCTTTCTTAGCGGCATCTCCCAAAAGGATGCGCTGGGTGGATGGCTTTGGATTTCTTTTTCTCTGTAGCCTCTCACAAGATCAGTCCCATTTTTGAGCTGAACTGTTCTTTCACAATACACGCCAAATCTTGTCCTCGTTTTATTCTGCTTGGGGAGAATTATCTTGCTGATGGAAAAAGCTATGTGCTTAGAGCTCAAAGCATTGTTAGAAACCCCACACACCCACTTTATGGTCTATTTCTGCTGCTCCCCTCTGGGAGGAGGTTTCGAAGTATTTCTAGCAGGACTACGAGATTCTGTAACAGCTTTGTTCCCTATGCTATCTATCTGGTAAACTCACAAGATTCGTTTTTCTTGCTATGTATACGTATACATCAGGACTAGACTGTGTTGATTCTCTGTGTCATATAATATATGTGGGTATATGCATAATTTTGTTTTTATTTTTCTTTATTTATTTTGTCATGTTTATGTAGTGTGTATTCAAGGTGGTGACCTTTGAGAGCGGCATGCAATGAATTTTCATTTTAATGTACTGTATGCCGCCCATTAGTGTACTTTCAAAGTGACAATAAAGTTAGTCTAAGTCTAAGTCTAAAAAAACAGTCTAAAGGAAGTTCTGAGTCCCTTTCCCTAATTCCTTTCCAAATTCCATTGGGTTGGAAAGAATAAAAAGGCACCAATAAAGGAAAATATTTGGAGCTCAGGTTTGACATGAAGGGTCCTTGGGGCTCTCTGAACTTGCTTGTTTTCTTACGTTTCATTACCCAAACTAGGGAACATCATCGGGATAATCAGAATAAAGAGGTTCATCCAACTTGCCCTGGATTTTGTTCCTATTTTTTTCCCTTTTTTAAAAGAAACAACAACATAAGCCAAATAAGCAGGGAGAAAAATAATCAATGGACATTTTTAGTGGGCTAAAAATGGCATGTTTGAATAGATGACTCACCATTTTCATTGTTGACTGGTCCTGAGGCAACATAATGCATAATGCACTGCACTGATAGCCCTAGTGTAAACACAGAACTCAGCCCATTAAGTAACTGAAATGAAATAACTATGATAAATGCAGCTGACTGTTTGCATGGGAACTGTCAGTGGTAAGTATGTGGACTCTGTGGGCTATTTCACCTCAAGGTAAATAATATGCAAAAGCAGCATCTATGCTTTGATATCCTGACTGAACCAGTAGCTTCAGCAACACACATAAAGAGAGAGAAAGAAGAAAGAAGAAAGAGGGAGCGAGTAAGAGAAAAAGGGAGAGAGAGGGTTTATGAAATGAAGTATACCTCTTCTTAACTGTGCAATGAAAACATTCTTGTATAAATATTAGGAATTTAGTTAGCTTATTTGAAAAAAACCCAGACTGGTAAATGGAATGAAAGCAAAATATCTACAGTCACGCTATGGTGGCCATTCTGAATCCTACAGGACATCAGGAAATTAACCCTTCTTTCCACGAGCATGATTCATAATAAATGAAACTAATAATATATTTTTTTAAAAATCACAGAACTGTATCTCACATGTATCAAAGGTTTTTTTCTTCAAAAGGCAACTGGACTGTTTTTTTTCTTGAGAAAGAAGAAGAAAACGTTTCATTTCTCATCCAAGAAGCTTCATCAGGAGGATGAAAGCATAGGTACTGACAGTTGAGACTGGATGGTGGGGGGATGGAACTGTATCTCACTTATTTTGGCCATGACATGAGAGAGAATTCATTGAAAAAAGCAATTATAATTGGAAGAGTTAGCATTAAAAGGAAACCAGGCTGCCAAAGAACACAATGGTTGGACACCATCAAAGCTGACACCAGCAACAGCACATAGAAGAATAGAAGAGGTAGAGAGACCTGGCCCATAGAATCTCTAAGAGTCAGATAGGAGTGAGTGGATAGTATCATCAATATATCAAAAGTGTTAATATAAATAAATTCAAAATATTGAGTTAATGGCTTTCAAAATACTGAGACCTTTCTATGGTAGCTAAATTCCAAGGAGGAAATTCTTGGAGGGAAGGACCAATCAAAAAAGTTAAGGTAGTAACTTTTGTGCTTAAGATCATTCCTGGAAATAGCCCCTGGCTATATCTGCTGATATAACTGATTTTTTCTAATAATAATATAGAATATTATTTTGGGATGTTCCCATCTGATCATATCCATGTGTATAAGTGTTGCTTGGGTTGTTGTAAGACTGTTAGCAATAAGGAAATAATTGGATTGGTAGAATCGATACGGCATTCCCTTCTTCATTTCAGTTTCCAACTAAATACAATCCAAACTACATGTTCCTACTTAGTATTTCCAACCTTGATTTTCCAGCCTCCAACCACAAGTAGTGCATCTTGCTTGCATGTTCTGTCAATTTCAAGTTGAACTTGGTCATAAAATCATCAACCTCCTCTTCTTTTCTGCGGAAGGACAAACCTAGATAATCATCAAATTGAAGGATTGTCCATGGAGTCTGATTGATATTATTTGGTTGTTTGTCAAACTATGTTCATAGTATACCTTCTGAATTATAAAAACAAAGTTGTTTCTTTTTTGTTTTTCATGTCCAGAGTACTTGCTTTATCTGGGCAGCTGAGATGACTTCACACTTTAAGTGACCCTGGTGGGATTGTATAATCTTGGCATCCATGCCTGACATTCTTGCTTATCTTTTCCAGGAGTAGCATTGCCATCTCCCACCACAAGGAGGCAGCATAGCAGAATGTGGGGAAAACATTTTTCAAGGTATTAAATTAAAAATAACCCCAATATTTTTTTTAAAATATAATTGAATTTTATTTCATTTTGAGGATGAAGAAACTAAAACATTCACTAAAAATACTAGATTCATAAATCAGAAAGAGGATCTGTGTAAATGGTTTTGCCAGAAGGTAGGTAGATTAACTTTTATTTTGACAATAGTTACGCAAAGCAGCCTGAACCAGAAAGAAAAAAAGCTGAACTCTAGCGTAAATAGGTATTTCAAGATGATGGCATGCTTACAATTTTCATGCCGTAACCCAAACTTTTTCCATATACCACTTCATTATGCTAATGGTCAAGACTCTTTTGAAAAAAATACATAATTGATAGAAGTTAGAATAAAAGCAGTAGCCAAGAGAAGAAATAGGACTCCTCTATGTCATTGTGGCTTCACATTTCCCTGATGTAAATAATGAAAGATACCCCAACAATTAAGCCTATGCAAAAGTGGTCTTCTTCAAACTCCACAGGAAGAAATCCATGTTTATAATTTATCTCCTACTGTTCTCCTTTTAAAATTCTGATGGCAATTCCTTTTTTTCCAGAAATTTGAAAACAACCCATCATTATCTTAAGCCCAGCATCTTCATAAATGATTTAGATGAGAGCATAGAAGGAGAAGCGATCAAATTTACAGATGACACCAACCTGGAGGGAATTGCTAACACTTTGGAAAATAGACCTAAGATTCAGAAGCATCTTAACAGATGAATACTAGGTCCTAACCAAGAAAATGCAATTCCGCGGTGAAAAAAGTAAAGTCCTACATTTAAGTAAGAAAAACCAAATGCACGGGTATGGAATAGGTGGTACTGACTCAACCAATAGTAATGGGGAGAGGGATCTAGATGTCCTAGTGGACCACCATTTAAATATGAGCCAGCATTGTGCTGCAGCTACCAAAAAAGTCAATGAAGTCTAGGCTGCATCAACAGAGGGATAGTATCAAGGTCACATGAGGTGATAGTACTGCTTTATACTTCACTAGTGAGACCACACTTGGAATACTGCATCCAGTTCTCGTCATCACAATAAAAAAAAGAGATACTGGGGTGTTATACATATCAAAGTGTGAACAGTGTGATACCTGGGTGTCGTACATTTTGGTACAAGTAAATGTAATATTATTACTCATGGTTATTACATTTCATTTTCATTGTTTCATATTGGTTAAACATATCTAATACTACTGCCATTCAATTTCGAAGCCTCCCTCTTATTATTACATATTTTTTGTTATATTAAAATGTGTATATAGTTATTCCCTGCTTATTTCTATTCTGTTATTCATGTCACCGTAGTATTCAAAGATGTTTCTTTTCTTTCTTCCTTCACCTGCTTTATTATTCATATTTCTCTTATTTAACTCTTCACATCTACATTAAAGTTTCATCCTTCATTCTTTCATTGTTCAGTGTTTCAATATACAATTCTAATACCAATCACAATATCATTTTAGACATATAGGGTAGCTCTATTCATATTCTTTCCATTCATCCAATCCATGTAATTCTACTTTTAATACATGCTTATATTAAAATATATTCTTTCATTATCTAATTACTCATTGTTTAATTTTATTATTTCACTGCTAATCATTATATTATTTAGGCATGTTAATATAGCATCATTCATTCTCTAATGTTCAAATTGGTGCTTAGTTCTTATTCATAATTCCCCTATTTCACTCTTCATATCTATTTGTATTAAAATATTATCCTAGTGCCTGTCACAATACATACAAAATAATTATCTAATCTATATAATTCTAATGTTAAAACACATGTTTTTATTAAAATATGTTCCTGAATGATCTTTTCTCTCTCTCTCTCTTTTTTCTATCCATCGTCTCTTGGCTGCATCAGTACCTTAAGTGGTTTTTTTTTATTTGCCTCCCATATTCTTCTCTTAAATCTTTAACTCTATCTACATCTGCATCCTGACTGTTCAATCCAACTTTTTCTCCCCTCGCTACCCTTTTCCACTGTCTAATTTTAAAGCTATCTCTTCTAACCCCTATCTCCTTTCCCAAAATATCTTCCTGTTTCTCCCATTCTCTTTCTGAGTCTTTTGAAACGTTTTCCTTCTGTTTGGATTCCTTAGTCATTATTAATTTTGATGATATCTCCTCCTTGTTGTCTTCTTTTCGCTGGTTTCTCGGTTCTGCTTTTCCCTCCATTTCTTCTGCTGGTTCCTTCCTTTCCTGGACATCCTGATCTTTGCTTGTTGTCCCTTGTATGATATTTTCCAATCTTTAGTCTATGCCATTGAAACAGTTGCCTTATGTTGTTTCTGTATAAAATCCTTAATGCTTTGGAACATCAGCTCCATCTCATTTAAAATTCCATTCATTTCTGCCTTGTGTTGTGTATTTTATTTTAGTAGATCCCACTTTTAGCCAAAAGTCCAGGAACCATTTATTCAAGGCTGAGCTTACACAAATCACAATTCTTTATATCTCATGAATAATCAGTCAGATCCATTTAAATAGACCAGAGGGTTATCCAGGCCTCCTCAAATCACTTTCATAAATTTAATCGTATAACATAATATTCAGGGGTCTTTTAATTAAGGATCTTATTTAAATATTCAAGTCTCCAGTGATCTTAGGGTAGAGGAATGTAATTCAATAAGTGTTTTCACAGTCCTTCAAATGGTTATTCCCAGGCTTGTATATTTTTCCTCTCATCAGCAGATGGTGCTCTCTACTTCACAATGTTGTTACTGGGATGTCTAATTTTAGTTATTTTAGTTATTTTAAATTATAATTCAAGTGAAAAAGCAGTATTAATTTTTTAAATCCATAGTTCCAGCATTTTAAAATGCCTTCTCAATACCACATCTTCTCACTTTGAGAGTCCAATTTTCTGTATTTTTAACGAATAATTTTTTTCCTCCCTCTTTCAATATTTTCCTTCTGGTTTTATCACTTTTCAAAATGCTTGTTTGCCATTTAACAAATAGTTCTAAGTGGATAGTTCCCCTGAGTTTCTTTCGGGTCAAATTTTAACTGAAAATATCCTCACCCAGTTCACACACTGTTCACCAAAGTCCGCTCCTGCACTGTGCTTAGATGGTCATCGACTGTCCCAGCTTCATGGCAGCCATCTTTAGGCTGCCTCTTCTCCTTGCTATGGCATAGATTGAAAAAGCCCCAGGGTTCAGCAGGAGAGTTGTGATCTCTCCTGCGACCTCTCAGAGTGCCCCTCCTTAGCTTCGCTGCCCCTACAAGGTGGCTTTGGCTCTTTCGGAGCCCAGAAACAGGGCAAAGCCAATACAGGAACGGAGAGTTCCATTCCCTGTGACTGGTAATGCCACGAAGCCCCACCCCTTCCCCGGATCATAAGCTTTTCTCTATCACTTTCTTTTCCACTCCCCCTACTGTGAAAGGAATTCTTTCTGCAATTCCTATAAACACATTCATTTTGAAAACCTGGGTCTGGAATACTGCTAGGTAAAGGCAGCATAGTGATGTGTCATGAAAATGGGCTGAGGGGAATTGGCTTAAGCTAGCTTACATTGATCAGAAAAGAATTCTTAGTCCCAGTAGATAGTTCACTGAAAAAAATCAGTGTGATGCTGTGACAATTGCAGATTTTATGTTAGGAACTATTGAGAAAGGAATTAAAAGTGGAATTTTCAGCATTTGCATTTATAATAATAAATCAATGTTAGACTAACATCTATAATACTAGTTGTTACACTTCTAAAAGCATACAGTATAATGACATTAAAGGTGCAAAAAAAAGATAACTATGTGTGAATGGAACAACCTCCTTTTTATAGAAAGGAACAGTTAAGCATTGGGGGAAAAACAAATATAAGAAGAAACATCAAGATGAATAGATTTAGACGTAATATAGAGAATGTACTCCGGAATGTTTCAGAACAACAAGCCTAGGAATATCAATGGGAGACATCCATGGCTGGGAAGCTATGGATGCTGCTTGCATCCACAGCTAGATTATGGTTGGTCATAAAGTCAGCCAGGTTTAGACTGGATCTGGCATTTTTATCCACCTATTGAGGCCTTCCCAAGGATCTGGGATATGCGGATGTTGTCTGATGCTGTTAAAGATCTTGTCAAAGGATGGAAGCTATTCCAAGTAAAGCTACCTTTTGCTTTAGGGAGATTTTGTCAATGCCAATGATATTCAACTTGTATTCCAGATGTTTTGGGATTGCACTCAAGGTGCCTATTACTATTGGTACTATCTTTGCTTTCTTTTGCTACAGTTGTTCTACTTCTGTTTCAGGATTTTGCATTTTGTGATTTTCTCCAGTTCTTTCTTTGTAACTGGATTATTATCATTATTATTATACTTTTAGTCTGATCCAAAAGAGGTTGTATTTTACTTTTTTATAAAGCTACCAAAGTAGCAGCAAAATATGTAAATTTCTTCCTTAAATTATCTGAGAAGACAATAACAAAAGATATAGAAAACTTTGAAAATTGCCTTCTGAAATGGCTGCATTAATGACTTGAAATAAACTGAAGATTTGTTCAGAGAGAAGAGAACTATTCTCACATTTAAATTATGTTACCTTTTAAAATAGCTTGCTAAAATGTGGAGAAGACCTTCAAATGAAATCACTTTCACAGTTTCCATTTTGAGGGGGGAGTTATGATATATTAGTTTAGAACAGATTGTAAGGAATGGGCACATTTACTTTCGGAGCACGAGATCATAGATCTTACTAAGAATTTGCATGAAATTGATTGATTGATCCACCAGAACAAGGTAGAATAAAACTCATACAGTTGTAGTGGTGGTTATACTTGCATTGCCCCAAATTATGTAGATTGTTAATTGATTTGGGGCATTTATGCTCTACATTGACACAGTTATGAAACATTTGCTCAAAAACTGTGTTTTGAAAGATGTCAATGTATCCTGATAAGTAGGTAGATTCAAAAAACTTGAGAAGTATATATGATTAAAAGTTTAAGATTTTTATTTAGTAAATGTTAATATACTTGTGTCACTATTTCCTAGATTGAAAAATTAATGCTGGTTTCCTAGGTTGAAAAATTAATGCTGGTTTCCAGATGAACAAACTTTCTATTGCCTTGGAATTTTTCCATCTTTATCTTTAATGGGTGAAATGGTAACATGCATCTATCTACATAGATCTAGTTCTAGTTGAAGAAATTACCCTGAAATATGCATGCACAGTTTTAAGCAGCCCTCGTTTCATGTTTTTAAATTAAATGAGAGTTGGTAGCTGTGTAGGATGTAAATTGTTTTGAACAGAGAAAATTCACATTTCCTGAAAGAAATTAATCTTCTGTTGTGAAACCTGGAGAAATACCCTTGCTTTACAGTGAATAAACAATACTAAAATAAGGAATTAATAATCTGACTGAATAAACCAGCTTCATATTAATTTAATTTGTCAGTAATAAACTTATACTACCTTTATATAATTGCTACCATTGCAGTTTGACAACAGAAGTATGCAAAGGAGAATAATTCTCAATTTCAATTATGTCACTTTTTCATTGTTTTTGTTTCTCACCAAGATCAGCTTCTGTTTGGAAACATTGCCCAAACTTGCTGTTAGAAATAAGGACAATTGTCAGATCATCCTAAATAGCCCTTCTGAGTATAAGGATTATGTTAACTTCATTAATGAGGGAAGACTTTCATTATGCATGGTTCTTACATAAACAAAAGAAGGAAGCTGTGCAAAACACTCTTCAAAAGAATTCATATGTAAAAGCATTTTTAAATATACAGGTTTAACTAGTACATAGGTTGCAACATGTGTTTCTGTGAGAAAAATGTTGGCATAGGTGTGAGTTGGAACATTTGATGGCATTCTATTAATAGTCTGAAAAAGCACAGCTAAAATGTATTTTTATAGTTTGTAAAAGCAAAGCAATTTAAATTGTAATTTATACTGCAATCATATCTGGAAAAATGATTGGTAACATGTGATTTTTTTAAAGCAAGCAGGCATCATAATTATGGCAACCAAATCTGAGCTGCAAAGATATTGATGATATCCAGTTGGAAGATCTTAATTATTTGCTCCCATTCATTGGTTGTTGGCACTTTTGCAGCTAAAATGTGGTGATGTGGGTGATAAACCAGTAATTTATTCCTGTGCATTTCTTATTTCAGAAACTGGCACATGTCAGTAACAATGGGACTTCTGGTGAAGACATAGAAAAGTAGACATCCCTGAAGGAGTGGGGATGGCATTATGGCTGAGATTGCTGATCAGAGGACAGACCCTGGCAAGCAAAATCTCTCCAGAGAAAGGAGATATAGTGGGATTAGCTACATGTTACTCTGGATACCTGCTCTTTGTGAACAGGCAAGAAATTATTTTTTTTGCAATCAACTGGTGAGTAATATGGCTGGAAATCAAAGGATTCAATCTAACCCACAATTGTAATGTAGCCTATGTGGACATAAACCTCGGCCAAGACTCTTTTCTTAGTCACTTTTTGTAGTACTTTTTTCTGTTTTTTAAATAGCTGTTTTTTAAATAACAGCAAGCTTGTTAGCATTCACCAGGAGAATTTCCTTCAATCCTTAACAAATGAAAATGTACGTGCAAAGTTAAGGACCTGGCAATTTTTAAGGATAAATGGCAAAAAATGTTATAAATGGGCTAATATCTAGACTGATATTAGTCAACCATCTGTCTGACCATTAGCAAGATTTGGCATCAACAGGAAACTACTTTCATAATCAGTAGCATTTATATTCGTGTTTGCATTTTGTGCAATTAACTAGTGTTTACATATTGTTTAAAAATAACTTGCTTTATCAGAAACATACTTCTGATCCATCTAGATTCCGAAGATCAGCCATGAGTTTGATTATATCCATCTAAAGTAATAAGCACATGTGTATATGTACTTCCATGTTCCACCCAGACTGATCTAGATGATTGTGAAATCTGGTTTCCAGAAGCCCAGAATGGCAGATATTCTAAGACCACATACCACAATAAATGGCCAAACTCAGTTAAAGTTTAGAGATCATGCAAATACAATTGTAAATATGTTTTTGTATCTTTTCATATATTTTAATGTTTTTATTTATTCAATAATGCACTGGGGAAGGGTGTTAAAAAAAGGGACTGGCAAGTTCAGACATTATGTGACATATTTTACTATTAATCATTATTTTGAAGCTAAAAATTTAGGAATTAATCATTTGGATTAAAAAACAGAGGGAGTTTTGAGAACATTGTCTTTCATAAGGTTATAAAATTAGGATGGTGCAAAGTTTTGAAAGGATGAAAACACTCTCTTAAAGCTGTTCTGTGTTATGACAAAGAGGAGCAACCTTGTTCCTTTGCTTTGATCTGCTCTGTAGCTCTTCTTGGTTTTTTCTCAAGGAGCTCACAATAAGAAGGTTGAGAATAAGGCTGCAAACAATTGTGAAGCCACCCAACCTGAAAGTATTTTAACTAGCACTGGAAGGAAGAGTGAGAGAAGCCTTCTGGTACATTGGGATGATCACATAGCTTTTGGGGGAATCCAATGGTCTATTAATTTCAGTGAATTCTATGTCCCTGAATTGCTTCACCAAAGTTATATTCCTTCACATTGAACCTTTAAATGTTCTTTAATAAAACCTTTCCCAAGCTGCATTTCTCCAAACCTATTGGACAGTATCTACCAGAATCATAGCCAACATAGTATAGGTCTAGGGCAGTAGTCCCCAACATTTCCAGCTTGGGGGACTGGTGGGGGAGAGAGGGAGAGGGGATGATTCAGTGTGAAAGGCAAATGTATGTGCGTGCGCAGCTCCACTTGTGCAAGTGGAGGGTGCATGTACTTGTTGCTTGCACAAATGGAGCTGCAAGCATGAGTGCCTGCCATTCACGCAAATCAAATTTTGCGCCTGAGTGCAAGTGCCTGTCACTCACACAAATGGAGCTGCATGTTTGCGCATATGCTTGCCTGCTGCTGGCGTGACCGGGTCCTGAATGGGCTGTGGCCCAATACTGGGCCAAGCCCAGGGGTTGGGGACTCCTGGTCTTGGGCAGCACAGTTTTACAAGCCACTATGCATTTTTGTCCATTCTTTCATGATTTAATACCTCCTAGAACCTAGGCAATCATGGAATTAATTTCGTCTGTCTGTGAGCATTACTCTGTTTCTTGAATCATTATCTGGGTTATTACTTTTTTTTTCTATCAAGAAAACACAAATCAAGGTAGGCAATCACTTTGTTTCTTAACTTGTTTGGAACCCTTTGATATAGGGAAAAATAAGTAATGCCACAATGAGTTCTCCACTTCATAAGCATATATCAATTTTTAATCAGATCTATACAAAGATATGTAAAATATATTTGAGAAGAAGGTCATTAAGATACACAGTCAATGGCATGATATTCAGCACTGAGTAATATGCACTACATCATAACCATAATATAAACTGAAACTCCATCT